>JAQGBW010002980.1:0-17754 GCA_034698625.1 Julus scanicus
AATACTTTGGACAGTACCGATACTTTCTTCCAATACTTTGGACAGTACCGATACTTTCTTCCAATACTTTGGACAGTACCGATACTTTCTTCCAATACTTTGGACAGTGATGATACTTTGGTTTGACTCTGATTTCGATACTTTTTACAGTAGTACAGTACCGATACTTTGTTTTGACTAATTTGGATACTTTGGATAGTACTGATACTTCATTGACTCTGATTTCAATACTTTGGACAGTAGTACAGTATCGATACTTTGGGTATAGTACAGACACTTTCTTTTGACTCTGATTTCGATACTAAGGGCAGTTCCAATACTTTGTTTTGACACTGATCTAAAAACTTTGTTTTAACTCCGATTTCTATACTTAGGACAGTACCCGCTACTTTGTTTTCACTCTGCTCTGATTTCGATACTTTGGACAGTACCAATACTTGTTTTGACTCTGACTTCGATACTTTGGCCAGTAGAACAGTTCCGATACTTTGGGTAGTACAGATACTTTCTTTTGACTCTGATTTCGATACTAAGGGCAGTTCCAATACTTTGTTTTGACACTGATCTAAAAACTTTGTTTTAACTCCGATTTCTATACTTAGGACAGTACCCGCTACTTTGTTTTCACTCTGATCTCAAAACTTTGTTTTGACACTGATCTAAAAACTTTGTTTTAACTCCGATTTCTATACTTAAAACAGTACCCGCTACTTTGTTTTCACTCTGATCTCAAAACTTTGTTTTGACACTGATCTAAAAACTTTGTTTTAACTCCGATTTCTATACTTAGGACAGTACCCGCTAGTTTGTTTTCACTCTGATCTCAAAACTTTGTTTTGACTCCGATTTCGATACTTTGGACAGTACCAATACTTGTTTTGACTCTGACTTCGATACTATGGACAGTGGTACAGTACCGATACTTTATTTTTGATTCTGATTTCGATACTTTAGACAGTAGAACAGTTCAACTACTTTTGTTTTTAATAATTTGGATACTTTGGACAGTACCGATACTTTGTTTTGACTCCGATTTCGATACTTAGGGCAGTACCGATACTTTGTTTCGACTCTGATTTCGATACTGCCAATTTGTTACCAAACTTTCATATCTTTAAACTTCCAAGTTTCAAGTTCTCCTGGAACTTTTGTTAAGGGGGCCACCTGCTGGTTGTTGCAACATTCACATTACCCAAACATGTTTTAAATTTCGCTCATACAAAATGGCAATACAAAATATTTATTGATATGACACCACGCGAAGGTGAATCCTATGCAAATAAAGAATGTTTATTGTTGTCAGATAAGGGGTTTAACATCCCAATCAAATAGCATTAACATACTGCCAGCAATTAAAATAAATGCCCAGGTGGAATGAAAAATTCGCTTCAAATTATTTAATGCCATTGTTTTAAAACACAAGTGGTCGCAAATGCCACACAGGTGGTGAAAAATACATGTCACCTCACGTGAGAGTTCAAAAACATGCAACTAATGATGTCACTTTGTCAACATTTTCAAATGTTTTTTTAAAAAAAAATAAAATGAGATAGAGCAGCCCATAGAAGGTGACTCAATTTCTATTTAACAGGGTCATTCCCAATAAAGTAAAAATATTTACTTAATTAAGTATCATACCACTGTTGTATTCTGAGGTACAACAGCTTGAATTTGATAATGGAAAGGTAATTGAAAAAGGGTAACGTACAAGGCCACCATGGATATGATCTTGTAATTTTGTTTCATATAGATGATGAAATTTTCCAACCAAAATGCAGTTGATAGAAGCTGAAAATCCAGCTGAAAAGCGATTTGGATAGAATTTACTACGTGGATATGTGCCTTTGCGCATGCGCAGATGTACCCTTACATAAATTTTAAATTCTAGGATTAAATCTATTCCGTTACTACATTATGAAAAATAGGCAAAGAAGAAGTATAGGGCATAGATGAAATTAACTCATACGTTCTTAATGAAGATAATTAGGTAAATATTCGAATATTCGAACAAAGTAGGCCTACTTTTTCGAAATGTAAAACAATCTTTAGAATAAGTGTTTATCCCAAAACGAGTGCCTTTCGTGTTACAAAGCTATATTTTAAAAATAGCAGAAAACCAATTTGGATAAAATTTATGTGCTCATACAAAAATCGGTTTAAATTGGTTTTCGGCTGGGATGAAATCAATTTCGTGACAACATCTTTTGCAGAGCACAAAATACCAAAACTTGAATAAATCATTGCAAATGTTATTTTTGTTATTTTATTACCATACTTCAAGATCATGAATTCTCAAGAAAGCCTCCTTTACGCAAGTGGTTCGTAGCTCTAGCCGGAAATGCTGATTTCAGCGGAAGTGGATATGCACGCGCGCGCGAAACACTCACATCCGTTGAAATCGGCATTTCCGGCTGCAGCTACAGGACTCTATAGTGAATTAGGTTAATGTTCGCTGTTTTCTTACTCAAAATTTTAGATTCTAATATGTGTCCACTCCAAACACTGAAATTTAATTTAAGTACTCCAATAAGAGTTTCTAAAACAAATACAGGAAATCCTAAAACGTTTTCACTGATATAATATATTAGTTTAAAAAAAAAATACAACTCGTTTGTCAAGCCCTTCATATTTTAAAAGATTTTAAAAATATTCCCGCTTATTTACAAAATAAACATGAAAAGAAGTTAAATACGAATGGAAAAGAATTCAAAAGTTGTTTTCCGTGTTTGGATTTGGATGCTTGCCATACTTATTTATTTATAAAAAGGAGAGAATTTAATATGTTATAAAAATATAAAGGCACTAGCTCGTTGGCAAACCGTTCCATATGTTAAAAAATAAAATTTTCATTTAAAATCGTTTCTTGAGGCAAAAAATATACTTGGAAATTATTTACCATTGCGGGTATCGACGCAAGAATAAGATAGAATGTATCGATTTCAATAAAAATATGAACTACATTTATAACATAAATTCATGTTTTAAATCTTGAAATGACATGTGGATACATACATGAAACTACAAGTTAAACATGAACTACAAGTTAGAAATTGTGTAGTGTTTTTACCCAATACATGGATACCTCTATGTATAAACCACAATTGTTGAATAGTGTGTAACAAAAGTATCGTATTTGATACACTGTACAGTATTAATAAGCAACAGCATAGTGTGGTTTGGAAATCCCGAAAATTTCAATAGTTTATACTGGAATTTCCCTTGAATGGATATAGAAAGATGGCGTCATCCATATAATGGAAAGTGAGTAATCATGATGAGGTTTTCACAAAATTTATAACCAGATTTGTCAATTAATGTTGTCAAGACTGATTGCTGTTACCCATCATGGCGTAATATTTGGTTACAAATAACAATATCTGCATTATTACATGCTGTAAATGTCTGGGGAAATATATGCCCATATATGGCCTCATCTATTATTTTTATACGTCTTAAACGATTATTAACCATTATTAATAATGGTTACATATGGAATTTTGTCATTATCTATAATTGGAAGAACGCATATGATACCGGTATTATTTCTAAAAGTATGACTATGGCATGTAACTGCATATTGAAATATACTAATGAAAAGTGCGTATATGTGGGCATAGAAGAATTTGGATAAATATTCGATTATGTCTCCAATTATAGCCAATATATATATATATATATATATATATATAATTAAAAAAAGAGGAATTTTTTTTTCATAAATACGAACAAAGTGTCTTCCATCCACTGCAACGCATTTTTTACGCCAAACAAAAAAGTTACGAATTTATGAAAAAAAATGTTCCTTTTTTGTGTGGCTACCCTGTAGAGTGGTCTACAGGGTGCAACAAAAATACGAATAGCGGTAAATTACAATATCTGCACTATTACATGTTGTATATGCCTGCTGAAATATATATGACCATGTATATTCTTCTAACATGTCTTAAACAGTAATAATTATATAAGAAATTTTGTCATTATCTAACTATGGAAAAAAGCACATGATACCGGTATTATTTATAAAAGTATGAATATTAAAATGCGCAAATGAGAAGTGTATAAATTTGGGCACAGAAGAAATTGGATAAATATTCAATTATGCATCCAATTAAATATATACATATGACATTTACCATATACAAGTACATATGTACAGAATGTGTCATATATACATTTTCCACTGAGGTGAAAATGTTCTAAAGTCATCAACTCCATATATTGGTGTGATGTACACATTTGCGACAAATTCCAGTACCTGTTTATCCACTGTTCCATTTACAGGACAATAATCGTATACAGCGCCATCTATACATCACGTGGAGACCGTTTCCCCTCACTCCCACCACTGCTTTTTCCGGCGCGTCCCCTACGGCCGTTTTCTCAATTACAATACATTTACGTTGCATATTATTAAGGGGAAAACTTAATTAAATATAGAAATGAAAATGAATAAATATTGGCATCATTAATTTAATAGCGAACAGCTCGTTAAAAAAATAGGCAGCTGCACATTAAAAACAAGGAGCATTTATGAAATAAGATCCCAACCCCAATCTTTTTAAGGAGACTCCAAATTTTCAACATTTTCATTAATAATAGAGTTTAAAAATAGCTTCTATGGATATAATAACAAGCTTTTCATACGGTATCCGATTTGGGGTATTAAGAGCATTTTTTAGGGAAAAAACTCCCTGGCAGATGGTCGTCACCAGAGATAGAAGGCATTTTCTTCTTTTAACCCCAATCCCAGATCCCCCTCCTTTAATAAACTTGCGTCCACATTTAAATTGGATCTAAAATTATACACCCGGGGTTCAAATTCAATGGTGAAGGCAAACTGGCCGGGATTCAAAAGCGTTCAACTCTGAAAACGACACGTGGACAAAGGAAGAGGGGATATGAAAAATTCGAGAAAATGCTGACTTGAGTCCTAACGAATCTGGGTGAATCTTTCAGCAAGAGCTTACCTAAGATTCATTATCCACTAACTTACAAAATTGAACAGTTTGATAAAACCACATAAATATGATATGAATTTAAAAAAAAATTAAAGTACAGTTAAATATAGGTACTTTGGGTCAGTTTTTGGTGGTTTTTTTGTTGGAAATCTGACAGAGTGTTAAATAAAAACGACCCAAAATTGACCAGTTCACCATCTTCCCGAATTTCCGAATATGGCATCTTTTATATCTTCCGATTAACAGGTGCAGGGATATTTTGGGCAGTTGGGTTAACTGCATTTGGCCCACATACGGTGCACATGCACATTAGATTCAAGCAGCTCTGAAAAAGTCCACAAGTAGTGTCTTTTGTGAAATGGACACAAAGGTGGCTTGCATAGGCCTGCCAAGATAGACTGCAAGAGCAACTTGCAGTTAAAACCTCCTTGTTTCTCCAGCACTTCTACAAGCCCCATTGCAGTAGGTCCAGCCAATTAAAAGGCGTCATTTTAAAAACTGGGTCAGCACTTGTACAATGGCCCCAATGAACTGATTAAACTGCAGACATGTGAGAAATTTTAAGGTCGGTTTGAGTACCCCTTATGAACCATATTGTTACAAGAGCTTAATAGTGAACCATACTGCTCCAAGAGCCTAATACAGAATCATACCGCTCCAAGAGCCTAATAGTGAAGCATTTGATACAACAGCTTATAGCAAAACATTCTGCTACAACAGCCTAATAGTGAACTATACTGCTACAAGAGCCTAATATCGAAGCATACTGCTCAAATAACCTAATGCCGAATCGATTATATACTGCTAGAAGAGCCTAATAGTGAACCATAATGCCAGTACAAGAGCCTAATAGTAAACCATACTGCTACAAGAGCTCAATACCAGCTCGTACTGCTCCAAGAGCTTAATACCGAATCTTACTACTCAAAGAGCCTAATATCGAATCATACTGCTGCAAGAACCTAATGCCGAATCATACTGCCCCAAGAACCTATAGCGAAACATTCTGCTACACGAGCATACTAGGGAACCATACTGTTACAAGAGTTTAATACCGAATCATATTGATACAATATAGCCTATAGCGAAACATTCTGCTACAACAGCGGTCGGGGAACTTTTTTAACCATTACCCCAAAATAATTTTGCGTAAGTCGATATTATCCCCCTCTCTTCCCCCTCCCCCCCAACCATTCTGAAAAGAAAATAATCAATGCAAATTTTAAATAAACATTATTTATTGAATTAATTTTTTTTGACAAGTTTGTAAACATACTAACACGTTTATGAAATAGCAATTTAAATAGAAAAATGTCCCTATTACCCAAAAAAATTTCATTTTTACCCCATTTGGGGTAATTTACCCCAGTTCCCCGACCGCTGTGCTACAAGAACCTAAAAGTGAAACATTATTGTAAATGGCCAAACAGCGAACCAATCTTGTAAATAGCCCAAAAGCGAATGAGTTTTACACGACCGCTTAGTAACGAATCCCTCAAATAACTGCAATAAGATGTATATACACCAATACTAAGTAGAAGCGAGTGATTGTGAATGAAGTTTAGCATCGTTGAGAACAGAGGCGACGCATTTAAATGGCAAGATTACATGTAAACAGCAAATCAAGTCAGCCCGATCATGATTAAGAGAAATTCGTAGTGACAGCACCCCAAGTGGAAAAATGGAATATTTCAAAAGCAGGGTTCAACCTAGTTTCCATGCAATTAAATTTAAAAGTGTACAAGGCAGGAGGCTCACAGATGAACAGATGGCGTTCATAGAACGCGTATATAGGTAGATAATACGCTGAAAAATAAAATAGTGTACAACTGCTATTGTTTTGTTGGGATGGAAAAATAAGGGAATATTCAACACCTGTACTTTCATGAAAGGTAAGCCACACCACGCATGAAACGCTCACCTCATAAATGCAAGTGTAAAATTCTACTTAACATTTATTTACGAGAATATCCGGGAAAATGTGAAAGTCTAAAATCGAAAGTACAATGAATTTTTTTTTGTGACAACGTGTCGTTTTTTTATATTTTTATTATTCGGTTTTGGCACATGTGGTGTTTAGTGTCATTGAGTTAAAATTGGGGGAAGTAAAAAAAATTAGCTTTGAAGTTTTTCTGGTAAGGGTTATGACGAGTTCATGGAACATTTTCAAAATAATCATCCCTGATGTAGAACACATATGATTAAAAGTGATAACGACCTTAAACAATCTCTGATTTTGAAAAATTGTCAAGAATAACATCTTGCACGAGCTTTTGTATTCGATTTTCGAAAAACAATGCACGTAAACCATAAAATGAGAAAGTGCAATCAGCGCCATCTATTGTGAGATACAGAAACAAAGTTTTTTTTGTAAACTTTTACATTAAATTATAGCATAATTAATGGATGTTGCCTCTACTTAAGATTAGTACCATCGAACTTATTGAGTTTTCCACATTTGGATATGAATATTCATGATTGAATGAAGTTGACAGTTGTTAGTCAACCGTTTTGACAATCGTGTCAACCATTACAATTTACTTAACGACGGTAGTGTTACATGTTTTTAACCAAAATACTACTGTAAAATAACTTCAGAATTTCAAACTCCAAAAGTAAAGTTTTACACAACTTGTGTAAATGAATGAAATGATCGAGGTTTACTAATTCAAAGTTTTCAATCTACAGTGTGATCCTTCATCACTTTACACAAACATGTGTCACGACATGTAAACACGCATTCCGGCATAAGATACATAACTCTTTCCATGTCACAACACATCACATCAGCATGCACACTTTTTTCATTAACACATCATAACACGTGTTAACACCAAACGCCATCACAGTCTGGATTCGGCTTATGATTCTGTCTGACTTGTTACGAAAACCAATTAACACAGAATTTGCATTAACCACGCAATTTGGATATTTTTACATGTGCAATGAGACAATAATTGGTTATTTAGGGTTTCTTACCCCATCTCAATTTAAAATTATTTGAAAAACAAATTCTGAATGAATTATTTGTTTAATTTTGGCAAAACATGTGTTAACAGCACTGTTGCTACATAATTTGGGCATAGGTATAACTACTAATTTGAATTTGGATTATCATGGCATTCACGGAGGTGTATGATTATAGTAATTCGAGCATTATTGTTCATTAACTTTTAGTGTTGCTTTGCTGCACTGCATAATTAGTATTCACTAACATGGAAATGCCCGAAGAATGTTGTTATCAATTAGGGCCTCAGAAATTCATCTTAGACGTTTGGTCTCTTAATGTGACCGTGACATAGAAAACACCATCAGTAAACTGATGCCAAATCTGTATGAGCATGCAGAAAATCTGCTAAGCAATGTAACAAGTTAGCCATTTCACCAAATGTCATCATCATATTTACTTTTCGACTTTTTGCTCAAAACAAACAAACTTTTTTGCAAATATTCGACATTGCAATAAATATCGAACTTGAATCATGATTCTAACATATTGAGCTGTGATAGTCGCATTATATATAAGGGACCATTCAAAAAGGAAGCCCCCGAAATTTATTCAAAAAAATGTACTCCTCCCCTCATAGACGTCCTTAATTTTTTTTAAAAGTATGGTGTCCAGAGATTTTTGTTGGAACATACAAAGATCCATCCTATAAATTTTCAAGCACCCGCCTAGCTACCAATTCCATGACATTTTTTCCAAATTTTTCTGAATAATGGGAATTTCTTGACCTCGAAGTGAAATTCCAGCAAACAATTGCAGAACACAAATTTAGGCCTAATTCCCGACTATCCCGAGGTTTTAAAAATTCAAGTATATTTGGGACTGGGGATACATTTCTTCTGGTGGTCCTTCAAGTATGTACATTGGTTATCTTGAATTAGATGGATAGCTATCATGGAATTTCCTAAAAATACCTTTTGAAATGGTATAGTATATATTATGACATTCCAGCCACACAATATACATATCAAGCAAAAATATTGTCTATAATTACAATAAAAGTACAATATTGCAAACTAAACATGTCTATAAAAACAAACTACTAAATACAAAGACAGTATGCATTCAAGCAAAACTATTTGAAGCCACTGTCAAGAGCCCTTTCTACTAACACAACCGAAAAACTGTCAATGTTGAAATAATTTAAATATTCAATTCACATATAGTTTCAGATTTTCAGTTGCATAATTTCGCAAATGTATTTACCATGACCAATAACAAATCGCAAACCTTTATTGTCCTGTCATCAATTTTGTGTCTAAAGGACTGTTAAGGACATTTCGCTAACCAATTTTTGAAGAAAACTAAAAAAAAAATTACACCCAGACTATTTTAAAAATTACGAAAAAATAAAAAACTATCAAAACACCTGCTGCTCCAAAGCACATGTCCCGAAATTTCGAATTGCACGCGGGCGTCTTAAAAACTCGAAATGCACGCAGGTAATTTAAAAATTCGAATCGCGCCAAATTCAAAAGGTTTTAAAATGAGACAAAACACTCAAAAGGGATTTCGAAAAGCAAAAACCTTTCCAGGGAAGCAAACGTGTGCCAATTTAGCGCGTTAATCATGACCTTAATTAAACTGACGAACATTTAAAAAATTTAAAACATAAAAACTCCAATTTTTTAGGGGAGGGCATTAAGGTTTGACGTGTGGGTCAAAACGATTTAACTTCGGGTCCGCATTTGATAAGATACGGGGCGTAAACAAACACATAAAAGCAAAATCAATATTAAAATTGCCACTATATATAAAAATAATAGTGAAAAAACTGCTTTCTAATCTTACCTGCGTTGGTTTTTCCCGATTCGTTGGTTCGAGCCATAAACCCACTGGTGGAGGCTACGAAGAAAGGGGTATATGACATCAGGTAAGTCCACATTCGAAGGGGTGGGGGTAAAAATAGCCAGCCAACGAAATATATTAGCGGGGGTTATTAAGCCAGCAGCCCCAGCCGCAATATAGCCGAATATCGATCAATCTTTTTACTACCATACACACTCGTGGCAAACGCGCTACCAGCATCCACTGACGGCGGCCATCTTGGAATCAGCCGTCACATTTGAACAGGGAACAGTGTGACCGCGAATCCATGGGGAATTTCCCTCCACCTTCAAGCTTGCCTAGTTTTCTGTTTTTCGAATGTACGCAGCTGTCCATATAATCGTAAAATGTTGATTTTGACACTATGTCAGTGTTTTTCAACCTTTTTTGCAAATTGCGGCACACAGAATAATAGCAAAATTTGTGGCGGCACACAGAGTACTGGGCTAAAATTTCCAAGGCTTCTCCTTAAAAAAAAACTTATTTTTTTAAGGAGAAGTTTAAAACTCCGTTTTGAGTAACATCTAAGATGAAAATTTCTACTGTTTTCTATTTTCAATTAATGAATTGAAATTAGGTTTTTAACAGGGCAGTAAAATTTCAAGGCACACTGAATAAGGAGTCAAAATTTCAAAGGCACACCATGCGTTTTTTTTAGGACAAGTTTAGAACAAGCTAAGAACAAGTCCGCCATTTTCTAAATGAAATACTGAGTAATTGCAGAGTAGGAAAATTGAAATTTTGCATACTTTCCCCAATTAAAAATATATACTGGCAAGTTTTCAAAAAAATTATATCTTTGAAACTGCTTGGGGGACATTCAAAAAGGACATCCTCAAGAGGGGGTAAGGGTGTCTGCTGGCATCTGGACACCATGAGGGGGAAAGCCATTATGGACGCCCACTAATGATGGTATTTTTCAGTTTTTGGATTTTCTGTTTAATTGAGTTTTAAAAATCAGTGAAATGGGAAAGGGACACCTGAAGAAATTTGTACCCAGTCCCAAATGTACTTGAATTTTTAAAAGTCGGGAATTATGTCTAAATTTGAGTTAGACACCTATATTATATTGGAATTTCCCTTCAAGGTTAGGAAATTTCCATTAATCAGAAAAATCTGGAATTGGCAGCAATTGACGTGTGCTTGGAAATTATTGGATGGGCCTTTGTATGTTTCAACAAATTTTTAGGACACCCTACTTTTCAACAAAAAATAAAAAAAAAAAAAAAAAAGAAAAAAAAAAAAAAAAAATTAAGGGCGTCCATGAGGAAGGGGGGGGGGGGTAATGCCTAAAATGGACAGGGGGTAGAGGTGTATTTTTGAATGGCCCCTTGAGTCAAAAACAAAGCAGTCTGCAGAACACGATAAAAGGATCAATGCTAAAGTTAAACTCCAGTTAATTTTTAATCTACTCACCCGCATTTTCAATTGAGCACTGATCTTATCTGTGACATGGCCAGTAAACACAGTAAAAAAAAAGTTTCCGAGACCTCATATAATATGTATATACTGCGTTTAGAAAATGTTAAAAGTGACATATGGGCAAAGCCCTTTCATGGGTGAGTGGGAGCAATTTTAAACTTTACATTTGAAGTTTAATGAATGGGGGGACCTACCTGAGCAGGTGATGACAAGCGGACATCCAGCTGGGGTCAGCCAATTGGTCAAAACGCAATGGTGGTGACCTCCTGCCAAACAAGAAAACACATTGTAAATAGGGAAAAAGCGAGGGCTGGTCAACAAAAGAACTAAAAAAGATAAAATAAATCTGGGGGTCAAAAAACCGAAATTTTAAAAATATAGAATTCAGTGGGGCACGTGGCTACCACCATGCGTCTGCCGCGACCTTTTATGAAGCACAATTATTAGGGAGGTCAAATGGGGCTCGTAGCGCCCCTCTGTGCCAGGGGTGAAGAAAAAAGAAGAGGAATATTAAATTCGAAAATAAACAAATGTGGCCGGTTGCGCAGGTTTGAATAAGGGGAAACAATGGCCCTACTTAACAAAAATTTAATCGTTGAATAAGTATGACGACGGCCATTTTAAAATTAGTTGAACAGATTCATAAAACACGCTATGCATTCTTTGAACAACCAGAGGTTAAAATCTAAGGTTTACTAACCTCGGGTTAGCTATTTGTGTTGCACTAAACAAACCTTGATAAAAGTACCCCGGGTTATAAAACCCAAGTTTAACCTGCCAAAAAAAAAAAAAAATGGCGGACGGAAATGGAACAAGCCTATAACCCGAGGTTAACTCTTGCCTACTGGCTGGTTGCCTACAGCAGGTTAACCCTAGATTATTTTTAACCTCTGTTGGTGCAACCGGCCCTAAGTTGTTTTTATTATTATAAATGCAAAAGTATGAAAATTTATTATTTTGTAAACAGAATTCGACAATAAACACATCTGGACAGTTGCACATGTCCTCGTTATGGCGTTGTTAGTTTTAAAACTGCATACATTTTCCTTTTTTAATTACCTTCATTGGAAATAACTTATAATTGTTTTATTCCATTGTTAGGTTTCCTGAATGGGGAAAAACACCTCAGATGTTTCATGTAAAAATTGTGTGAGTTTGTAGTTGTGATAATGTACATAGTATACGTTTCCAAAACTATAAACAACGATTAGCATACTAATGATAAGGGTGTGCAATATAATAGGTGTGGTCACGAAGTGGATGAATTCCTAGGCTAATGTAGCTTCAATGGCTTTTTAGCCTTTTTGGAATGTATAGCTTATGGATTTAATCCAGAACATGGCATGTTGTACATACAGCATTTCAGTAACGAGTAAAAGAGTACCGAGTACAAAAGTAATTGAATGCAAAAAGCACAAAAGTAATTGAATGCAAATGTACTCAACACGCACAAGTACAATGCGCTCGATTCCAAAAATGTACTCACAATTGGTGATTACAAATATCCTTGATTATTAACGTAATTCGAAATTATGAGTACCAATGTAATCGAGTATAATACAAATACTTTTAAGTAATTGAGTCGCATTTAATACATTTGAGTAACGAGTAACTTGAAATGAGTAATCAGTACCCTTAAGTCTGATTACTTGGTTACAACTGATTACAGGTACTCTTAATCAGTACTCCTACTCATGAGTACAATCTGGAGTTCATATACTACAGTATGCCCAGACATGGCCTTGTTACAGAACATGTTCCCCATTACACGCGTAAACCATACCAAATAGTTGCTGTTAACGGCAAATAGATGTGGTCATGTTATGGATTAAATCCTAGGCTACACATTTACAAAAGGCTGAAATAAATTAATGTAATGGCGTTCTAGCCATTTTGGAAAGCAGCTTAAGATTTAATCCAAGACGTGACCACATCTACTACACTACTAGTGGAAACTTGTCCTTATCACAATTCTACACATTTCTGACACCATTTTTCTATTTAAAGTGCGAGGTGTTTTTCCATTCAAGAGCCGAACAATCAACAGACCAAACAAAGCAAGACAATGTGCTTTGACAATGAAAATTAGAATATAACACTCAAAACATTCCCATTAAAGGCAATTAAAGAAGAAAAATGTATGCAATTTTAAAACCAATTAAACTTAATTTTATGTTTTAAACGCCGGACGCATGCGTCGACTTTTCATGAAATCTTGCAACGTGTTTTGATTTTTATCTAAATAGGAGTTTAATTGACTTTTAATACCTCCACCGTAAGGCAATTAAACTTAATTAGTAATTAGCTGTCGTAATTTATAAATACTTTTTTGAGTAACTATAAATGGCCGTTATTATTTTTAATAAGTAATGATGGTTTAATTACCATCAATTATATCAAATCTCTAATTAAATATTCGTCGCTGTTATCTCATGCGAATTTTCGATTAAAATTCAATTAACGAATCAATATTTTAGGAAAATTTTCGATTTTAATGGGGCGTATGCCTTTGAAAATCGGTCTTTTCAAGAAATGTTACTTTCAAAATATTCAATGGACTCAATGCTTCATTCAAATTTGTCATAATATTTGGAAAATTTCATCAACAAAGCAAACCTCATCATTAAATTCCCTCGAAAATAAGCCATTTTGAGGCTAGAAATTTATTTATGCTACAACTTGTTATTCAGACAATATTCCAATACCAGCAAATATTGTCTTAACACCAATTATTTCGAAATATCTTAATTGGATACAAATTAATTGGATCCAAACCTAGGATAAAATCCATTCCGTGACTACGGAATTATTTCAAATTACAGTTTAAAAAAATTGCATAATTTGCAGGAACAGTTTTGTACTAGAGGCGGTCAAAAAGTGTTGCATATTCGTTAATTATTCGAAAACGAGATGTGGTACTAAAAAACTGAAATAACCATTTTAAAGAGCAGGAAATTTGGTTTTAGGTCACTTCATGGCGCCACAATTCATGCAGAATTTCGAACAAACTATCAAAAACAAAATGGCGCCTCACTTGAAAGTGTTCACTCGAGAGGAACAACGAAGTGTTATTCGTTTTTCATATTTGAATGGCATGAAACCGAGTTAAATTTATAGTGAAATGTTAGTAGTTTATGGTGACAAATGTTTCACAAAGTACGGTACAGAGGTGATGTTGAAACTAAGAAAGGAAGCGAAACTGTAACTGACAAAAAGAGAAGTCGCCATTCTGCTGATGCCACAGCCTCATTTTACGAGAAGGGTAAAAACAATCTCATCAAACTTTGGGATAAATGTGTCAACAAACTCGGGTCCTACACATTAAAAAATAGCAAATTTCCTGCTCTTTAAAATGGCTATTTCAGTTTTTTGTACGATATCTGGTTTTCGAATAATAAACGAATATGCAACACATTTTGACCGCTCCTCGTACTTCAAAATATCTTGTTTAAAAACTGAAAATATTTTATTGCGATTATAATCGCAAATATTATTTTCCATAACGGTTATTAATTAGTTCCTCCTGCAGCTGGTTTTTAAAAATAAATTGAAAAGAAGTTTAAACTATTGAATTATTTCCATTTTTATTTTTAAAAAAGCTGAACCTCAAAAATGTAAAAAGTTTTTAAACCACAGCTGCAAGCGGAACAAATTATTCTCCTTGGGGAAAAATCTTAAAATATATCGCCATTTTTCATGGTTATCCTGAGATAAAAAAAGCAGTTTTGTATGTGAATTAGAAACAGCAAGATACCAATTTGAAACATTGTAGCAAAAATATGAGAGTAGAGGTATATTAATATCTCCAATTCATTTAATGACTACCTTTAGTATTTCTTTAGTTTGTTATACTTTAGTTCAGATAGAAAAGTAGAGAAAATTTGTAATTGATACACACGTATCGTATATTCTCAATTAGCTTTACATTCAGAAATATGGTTTTAGAAAACTGTATATTACTTTAGAAACCATTGATGAAGAATTCACTTATGATCTTCTTACGTGAATGATAACCTATTTAAAGATATTAACGTGTAGTTGTTTTTAATGATAGTATAGTGTGCTTCACAGAAATATATTTGGTATTCTATATACCAATATTTATTTCAAGGATTAATTCGACTAATGTTAAGCCATTCAAGCAGGGCGCATATTTGGGAAGGGTCGGATCTTGGGGATAGATCTTCCCCCGAAATCTTAAGAAATTTTTCAAATTTAAATCGAATCTGCAAAATATAAAAAGGAAATTGCACTTTTGCATTAAAAGTGAGATTTAGATGCTCTAAAATTGAAATTTCTTTAGCCTTATAAGTGCAATTTTTAAGGTATATCAATCTTTCTGTTTTGGATATGCAATTATTTTCCATTAAAAGTGTGATTTTTCTAAGATACAAACGAATTCTGTTTTAGAAATGTAATATTTCTGCATTAAGAATGCGATTTTTCTGTTTTAGAAATGCAATTATTCTGCATTAAGAATGCGATTTTTCTGTTTTAGAATTGCAATTATTATGCATTAAATATGCAAATTTTCTGTTTTAGAAATGCAATTATTTTGCATTAAAAGTTTGATTTTTCCAAAATAAAAACGCAATTTTTCAGTTTTTTAAGTAAACTTTTTCTGTTCTAGAAATGCAATTATTTTGCATTAAAAGTGTGATATTTATCTAAGTTAGAAACGAATTTTTTTTTTCACTGGTAAAAACGCAATTTTTCTGGTTTAGAATTGTAATCTTTCTGCATTAAAAGTGCGATTTTTCCGTTTTAGAAATGCAATTATTTTGCATAAGTGTGATTTTTCCAAGGTTGAAACGTAATTTTTCTAATGTAAAAACGCACAGTCACTGTTTCTGCATTAAAAGTGAATTTTTTCTGTTTTAGAAATTCAATTTTTCTGCATTAAAATTGCAATTTTTCTGTTTTAGAAATGCAAATATTCTGCATTAAAGGTGAAATTATTTGGCCAAAACAGTCCACCTTAAGATCTGAACACCTCCCCAAAAAAATGTGATGACATAAGGTCTTGCATTCAATTAAGTAAACTTACTGTAAATACTTTACATCAAAAAACTTGTAACAATTCTCGAAAAAAAAGAATATGAAATGCTGTATTTGTTTTCTTACATAAATACATAAAGAGAATATTTCACACTGTATGCAGCTGTTTTAAAATTTCCCATTTCTTTATTTTTATATAAGCAAATATCAACCTAATTCAATAACATCTTTTCTATTGGTTCATTTTCTGAATTACTTCAATGCTGTCTTATTATTTTTTAAGTAGATGGCAGAAACTTAATTTTTTTTCGGGAAGCAACAGCTGAAAGCAAAAAAAATATTCTTTTCCTCTGGGGAAAAATAAATTTTGCAAATCTATTCATCCGTTAAAACAAGAATGTCTTTCTAAGTCAACCATTGCATTCATAGGGTCTATTCAAAAATCAAGTTTACTAAATGTGCCTGTTTTTATCCCGACATCAAATTAACGTTTTATGTAAAACAGTTATATAACACAATTAGTTACGCTGTAAATTTTAATCAAATCTAACAAGTGCAATTAGAAGTTATTCCCATATCCGCAATTTTGATCGTCCTGTAATTATACGGAAAAATATAAAATTAACCTTAAATTGAGAACTGATAGCCTACAAATTTATCTACAGAAATGTTTAAATATTACCTAAATTGTCAAACAAACATTTTCTTTTTGTGTACATAGTAAATACTTCCAAATAATACTTCTTTAATACTCTCTAGTTATTTACTTCTATAATAATTTCGAAGTAAATACATATATGAATAAGTTGTTATAATGAAACAAAACTGCAGTTATTCGTAAAAACTGGTTTTACTGAATATCTACTGAACTTCTGCACACACACTGCACTTTTTCTGGTGAATAATGAAACAAAACTGCAATTATTCAGAAAAACTGTAGTTTTTTATACTGCTCAATTTTCCACCATTCATAACTTCAAAATATTTGCAGTTTTAAATTCTGCAGTAAACCGCATTTTACTGCAAAACATACTGCAGTTAATTTGCAAAAAGTGCAGTTGATTTTTTGCAGGGTACATAAAATAACAAACAATTGTCATTTGCCAAATATTCGCCAACCTAACATTGTGCATTAATAGGTGGAGCCCAAATTAAGTTTATATCAATAAACAAACACCACGTTCTGTATGGTCCAAGCGAATGGGCCGAAAAACTCAGGCTGTGCATTACTTGGGGGGGGGAGAGATCCCAAATTAAGCTTATATCCCAAAATAACACCGATTTCTGCATGGTCCAAGGGAAGGGACCGAAAAATTCAGGTTGTGCATTACTTGGGGGATCCCAAAATAATACCAAGTTCTGCATGGTACAAGGGAAGGGGCCGAAAAACCTAACGTTGTGCATTACTTGGGGGATCCCGAATTAAGCTTATATCCCAAAATAACACCGAGTTCTGTATGGTCCAAGTGAAGGGGCCGAAAAACCCAACGTTGTGCATTACTTGGGGGATCCCGAATTAAGCTTATATCCCAAAATAACACC
>JAQGBW010002981.1:0-17749 GCA_034698625.1 Julus scanicus
TTCACTTTCGGCTCAATTAAGAAACAAAATGTGCTCACTTGCAAGTGAGCAGTGCTCAATTTAGAAACGATTTTGCTAGATTTTGCTCTGAGCGCTCACTGAGCGGCTCAATTTAGAAACAGCCCTTAAATACTGGAAGCAGTGATCGATACATTATGATCAGCATCACCGAATTGGTAAAAATGCTAACAATAAATAAAAATAAAAGATTGTTTTGCTGCTCTCAGTTTACAAAGATATTATAATTATAATTAATTACGATTATATTAAATAAGTAATTTTATATTTTGGCCTCAAAACGGCGACTGCACAAGCCTGGACTTTCCGGCACAGGGATTGTTCTCCAGCCATCCACAATCCAGGAAGCTATTCACCAAGTCAGGAAAATTTATCTATCGCAGTTCTTGATAACTTTGGTTTTGAATCCGTGTTTGTGTAAGTTATTTGTAGAAAAAAATAGTCCATTGCCGCTTTAGTGTCTTAATTAATTATTTCCCCATTTATATACAGAATGGCTCTGAACCAGGTTGCTCAACTTAGACGTGCCCTAACCGTGTCATCTTTGCTGGAATCTAGGCTCTGTGTGTTGACTGCCAGTTACCATAAAAATGTAAGTAAATGCATGATTTGTGCAGCAGTGAATTCCCGGTTTACTAATCATTGGACTGCTTCTGAATAATAGGTGATTGATCATTACGAAAATCCGAGAAATGTTGGTTCCCTTGACAAGAACGATTCAAACGTTGGCACAGGACTTGTTGGAGCACCTGCCTGTGGAGATGTGATGAAGTTGCAAATTAAAGTGGATGAAAACGGAAGGATTACCGATGCCAAATTTAAAACATTTGGATGCGGTTCGGCGATTGCATCAAGCTCTTTTGCCACGGAGTTAATTAAGGGGAAATCGGTACGAAACCACTTTGCAATATGTTCAAATTACAGCCCTAAACAGCAGTTTTTGAAAAGGGTCGTTATAAGCAGACCTTTCAGTTTGGGACAGACCATTAGCAACTTCATGACACTAACCAACGCATATGTCGGCTCTAATTTCTATATCAATTAAAATAGATCGAGGAAGCTTTGCAGATTAAAAACACCGCAATTGCCAAAGAGCTGAGCTTGCCACCAGTTAAACTTCATTGTTCAAGTATGCACATTCAGATTACTTAAATTGCTGATGTTTTGTTATCAGTGTTTGTTGTTATTAACTCTTCATTTTTTAATCTTTTAAGTGCTGGCTGAAGATGCAATTAAAGCTGCTCTGAGTAATTACAAAATTAAGCAAGAGAGTTTGCAGAAGGAAGTCAATAAGATCAAGAATTAAAGAATTGAGCATCACGACGTGCATTTCCTAAATTCATCGTTAACTGTAGCTTCTTTAACAGTTATGGGGAGGCACGTCGATGTTGAATTGCACAGCCATATATAATCCAGGTGCTGCAATTCAACAATTACTACATCTTAGGAATTTAACATCGTGGACACACTTCAGTCAGTTGTGGCCGTTTATTTCATTGGACTGTTTTGCAGAACTGCAACTGTTGATATAGTGTGTTTACATCCGACAACAAAGATTAATCATGAAGTTTTTCATATAATCTTTGAGTTTATAAAAGGAGCATTGAGTCTTGTGATATGTAAAGTATGGAACCTCTAATATCCACGATTTCTTGTATTTAACCATGTACATTTAATTCGTATAAAGTAGTTTTAAAACAAATATGCTTTATCACATTGGCAATATAGCCCATTTTCGTATAATTTGATATTTTTTTTAAACAATTATGCTATGCAAACCAAATAAAGGGGTAAGCAATAGTTTTATAAAATAAATGCAAATTAAGGAATCGCTACGTAGGCACATTTTCGTGTAATAATTTGCTGAAGTGCTTAACAATTGCTTCATCATCATTATTAACACAACCAATATCAGGTGATGAGTCTAAGGTATTTATGGGCAATTCGCCATGCAATGCCTCCTCTTTTGATGAGGTTGGGCGATGTGCAGCAATGCTGGTAACGATATCGATGAAGAGGCTGTGTATATATGACAGTAAAGCCGCATCTTCCCAACTGTTTCTCCTGATTCTAAATAAACTGCTTAGCATGCTTCCCATATACAAATGTCCAAAGTAAGTGTTCTTGGCCACATTAAGTATTGAAATGTTAGACTGCTTAACTTTCGGAATGTAGTTAAATTCATTTTGGTTATCTGGTATGTAAAGTCCGACCAACCTTAGTGTGCTGAGATCTTTTGTCTTCAGACCGATGGTGCACCAGGGTAAAACCGAACTGGACCTCCTCGTATCTTTTTCGGTTATGAATACATCTAGAGCTTGCACGACCGATCGAACAAGTTCTTCGTGGCTTCCGTTGCCAGCAATTACAACTGGCTTCCCAATCAGTAGCGAATGGAGTATGTGTGGGAAACTGGGAAACTGATCAAATGCCGACGCTATACCAAAACCTGAAATAAAAGAGACTATCATTACAAACTCATCTGACTTCATGGTAGTCTGTTCGAGATACAATTTTTGTTTGTTTGATTTTTAACGTTGGCCTATTTCTGCAACACGAGGGTAAACACCAACGCCGGGGGATGAGCCTTCAACACCTACCTGGGAATTTAGCTTACAAGGGGAGGATTTCTACCCCCTCTCAATGGGTCTTTAACGTGCTACAATCAACACCGGACCTCGGTTTAAACTCTCATCCGAAAGAGCCGCCACTTGAGCAGTTGAGGAATTTCTCCCATCCGTAAAAATACCAACCGACCTCGACCTGGGAACGAACCCAGCATCTTGCGATCGAGAGGCGAGCACGTAACCCACTCGACCGCCGGCGTCGAGAAACAATAGATATGCCAAGAACTAGGGAAAACTCTAAACATTATGCTCATGATAGATAAAACTGGTTCTTCGGTACTATATTTAAAAATTTATCATGGAGAAAATCTTCTAGTTGACTGTTGATATTTAACGTTGGTCTATTTTCTCACCGCGAGGGCCAAATGCCAGCTTCAGTAGATGAACTTTCATCACCTGTCTGGAAAACTAGGCTACAAGGGAGGACTTTCACCCCCACGTTCAGAAAATTCCCACCGACCTCAATCGGGAAGCGATCCCTGTATCTTATAATCCAAAAGCCCATTTGATTGATCACTTTTTAGTTTGTAGCTTTAAACGAGGATAACTTTAAGAAAATCAAGTATTCAAACCTGGTTTATCTTTTGTGAGATGTTCAAGATGAGTTGCTAGCGAATGGCAGTGCTTTGACGTCGATCCTCGTTTTGAAGTGTCGTGTATATCAGGCGTACTGCTTCTGTCTAAGAGAGGTTTTACAAAATTGAAAATAAGGACATTGGGTTATTTTTACCACGTGTGCTTATAAATACAAAGTACACTTGTTTCCACACCTCCCGGTATTTGTATATCCGAATCCAGATCTGGAGTTGAATCCTTACTATTTCGAGGCGACTCTAACACAGACCAGAAACTTTCTTTTCCAGGACTCTGTGACAAACCACTCGTATCTCCAAAGTGTTGCCAATTGACAAGAAGATTTGGCCAAGAAATCCCTGCAAAGAAACTGCTGATATTCTTCCCTTTTGTTTCGTGCACTGCAAATTCAGTTTCCTCATAAGCATCGTCGTATATGTCACTCTCACTGTCACTTTCAAATTCCGATGGCCCAGGCTGTAAACTACAAATATCATGGCTAATGCAGTCATTGCTGTCACAAGTAAAGATGTTGCATTTCACAAACATTTGAAGACCTTACTTAAAAATAGGCCTTTTGGATGTTGAAGCAGCAGTTCTGAATTGTGTTTCTAGTTTTCCTATATTCTGGTCTATATTTAACAAATCTTCATCAGACGTAGTGGTTGGTAATGCTGTTGTGGGATCAAGCACCGCATTGGCAAGCACGTGATTGCCAATTAGTATTTTCCCATCATCGGGCTCTAAAATCAACAAAATATTGGCATCACTTGAGGGAGATAAATCGAGAGAACAATAACGGCAGATTTTACAAAACGTATCTTGTCATACAAATTACAATTATCCCTTGCAGCAAAAATAACAACCATATATTAAAATTGCAGCTTAGTTAACTCCAATTCAAGTATCTTCAAATTATTTATTAACAACTTAATGAATGGCCGGACTCACCTAGGAGTTTTAAATCCTCATTCTCCAAATATAATATTATAGAATCTCTTTTAAAGTACTGTGAAAAATACAACAAATGTCAAAATAAGATTTGGGAATTATATGGAAAGGGCATACAGTATATTGTATTGAAAATATATGTACTTTTTGCATTGAAATCATCAAATCTAAGCCAATGATTACACCCCATGAGCATAACTCAAATATGCTTCTCATTTCAGCATGTTTTATGTCCAATATTAACGACTGCAACTGCCATAAGTAAATAATGATAAGTCATTTATTTTTTTAAAACATACGATATAATTGCGATGATATAAATTGCTTTTTTTACCTTAGGTGAATGCATGGGAGCTGCCAACACAAATGGTTTTACAAGTTGATAAAAATTTAGATTATGCAACGACTTAATTTTCGTCTCAACTTTCCAAAACAGAGCCGCGGCAGTAGCATCTTCCTTTAATTAGAATGCATAAATTTGATAATTAAATCGGAACCCGGGTATGAAATTTCAAGTATCTTACGCAAAGTATAAAGATTGCCATCAAAAAAGACAATTCAATTACCAACAATGGTCGTTTGACACTCAAAAGATGTTGTGCTTCGATAATACTGTTGGCAAAGTGATTAATTATAGATGCCTCACTTGAGCTTTCTTCTGCTAAATTGCTTTCTGAACCCTGACATTTCTTCACGTAGTCATCTTTATAAAAATCATTTCAAACCAATTAATTTTTAGAAATATGAAAGTATCAAACAATAAGCAATTGTTATTACCTTTTGCAATTTGTAGATCTTCTAAGTACTGCTCCAATTCTTGTAAAAACAATCGTCTATTTCCAAATTTTAAGTACTTTGAAATCTACATTCAAAAATTGATTGAATTAAAAAAAGTTAGTCAACATTAAGAAATGATCATGTCTTAAAACACCTCAGATTGGTCTTAAATATTATAAGATGAACGTACTGTTAAGAATCGCCAACGAATACATTCAAAATAGTCGGTCAGCTTTCTAAATATTTAAATAAACATATTTAAAATTCGTATACATTAAAATTCGTTTTCTTACATGAATGGATAGAAAAGCAAACGAAATGTTACGTAGATTCCTTTACCTTTTATCAGCAGAGAAATATGTGATGCAAAACGGACGGACAAATCCTCGTGCAGATATATCATAAAGGATGAAATAATCCCCCTAAAGTATATATTTATAAAACGTTAGGTTGCAATTTGGAACAATTCACACATGAGTATATTAAAAATACTAATGATTCATTTGTCCAACTAACCAGTGCATGAAGGCCATCTGCTACATTTGAAAGGATAACTTGCGTATCATTGGAATAAGCAAATGGACCACTAAAAACAGTGTTGAATTTCAATTGCTGTGTTCTATATGTGTCACAAACAGTACAAAACATACTAAGATTTACGTTTTCACATATAGCCTTGTTACCTGTTGCCACTGTGGTAGTCAACAGACATGATTTTCTCGGCAAGAGAATTCAAATCAATCGAAGCATCAATGTGTTGCGGTATGGTGAACTAAACAGAAATGAAATGGTTAAAAGGAGAAATTTCAAATACAGTTAGGGGTTGGCTAGGTATTAGAATGCGATGTCCTAGCTGACATGCCATTCCACCCCGTTGCTTTCTTACCAGAGGCTTTGGTCCCTCTATTTCAGAGACTTCACAGACCAGAATGAAATCTTCTGTCTTGCATGCAGAGTCCTGCATTGTACTTCTGCCACTTATTGACGATGCATCGCTAATATTTGCGGCTTCAGGTGAGAGCCATGCCAAAGCCTCATTATGGAGAAACGTGTCGCTAGACCTACGATCCCATGTTTGGCTGTACGCGGCTACTTCCACATAGGCACCGTACATATTTTGTGCAGCTGCAGCACGTCGTTTCTAAGAGAAAAAACAAATTCGGTATTTTAGTCAACAAATCATTGATCAGTACGTGTCCTATAAAAATATAACTACATCAACTTTCCGATGCTATTGTAAATTGTTTGGTCTCAATATCACACCCACAACATAGACTGTACATTACTTATTTTTATTTTAAAAACATACCAATTTCCTACGACAGTACCAAGAAATTATTGAATGCATTATTTCAGAAGTCACGATCCACAATTGTATGAGCAGTTTATTAAAAATTATGACAGCCCCCTCATACCGCATATTGACACAATATAATGCAAACACTAAGTTTCGCAAAACCTTTGGATAAATGTACTGCTATTTGTTTACTTAAGTACGCACTGAACAAACTTTAGGACTTGGGAGGACTGATAATACCCCTGTTACAACGTGCATAGGTGGTATCAAAAGCTATTTTTTGTTTGTCCTCGTACTTCAATCCGAGTTTTTCTTTCACTAATACTAAATCAGAGATGATAAAACGAAAAATAAACACTTACATGCAAATACCCTAACCACAGTTCAAATACAGTCCATCGACTCCGACGCCATTTTTAAAATCACGTAACCATAGCAACCAACACTCAAGGAGGGTGTAAACAAATGTAGATTATGTTGATTTCTAGTTGCTATATATTTGTTATTTTTGGGTGTAATTAGAGATGGGGCTTTTATTCGGTAATTTAAAATGACATTTGAGGTGTCTGTTTAACCAACCACATGGGAAAGTGCCTATCCAAACAAACAAGGTAATTATATAATTTGAGAAAAATATTGTGTTTATAAACGTCGATCTTGGAATTTTATGTTTTGAATCTTATGCTTTAGAAACGTTATTCTGGTTATGGTTGGCTTGGATAATGCTGGAAAAACGACTACAGCCAAAGGACTTGTAGGAGGTATTTCCTATTCAGTTATAAAGTATACATGTTGCAAGCAAGTTGGTATTATTAATAAACATCGCCTGTTTCAGAGTCTCCAGCTGACGTTGCCCCAACTTTGGGTTTCTCATCATTCCATCTGAAGCATCAGAATTTTAATGTCACTATTTACGACGTGGGGGGAAATAAGACTATTCGCGGAATCTGGAGAAATTATTTGGCTGAGGCATTTGGCTTCATTTTCGTAGTTGATGCGAGCAATACCGAGAGAGTCGAAGAATGTAAAGAAGTCCTTCACGCCTTGCTGAAAAATCCAGTAGTTTCAGGAAAGCCGTTTTTAATGTATGCTCGCATACTATAAAATATATGCTGCTCTTAATTAATTAAAATCCAGCATATAATTAAGTTATATGACAATTTTGTTATCTCTAGATTGGCAAACAAGCAAGATGTAGAAAATGCTTTGGATGAAGTAGAAGTATCTAGCCTTCTTAATATCGAACCAATCGTGAACGAAGTCAAAAGTCGAACAAGAGTGGTAATATCAATATCGGCCAAAATAATTGACTTGACGCGATCGTGCAGGTAGCCTAATCAGTACCTTTCTATACTTGTAGGAAACATGCTCTGCAGTAAGTGTAAACTCCAAAAAACAAGATCGAGGAATCCAAATGGGTTTTCGTTGGTTGCTGGCGACCATCGGAGTTGACTTTGCCAATCTTCAATTGAAAGTAGAGCAGGATGTCATCATCCAAAAAGAAATAGAAGCAAAAGAAAAATTAGAAAAAGAAGAAAGAATAAAAAAATTGCGTGAAGAAAGGTTATTTTATATTTGTAGTTTCGCATTTGACAATTAAGCGCATCAAAATTTTCACTAACTTTTACTTCAATTGATATGCATACAAAGGCAAAAAGATAATGGACAAATAGAAGAAGCTAACGATGACCAGTTTAAAAAAGAGGACCCTTTTCGGCCTGTAAATATTGTTGTGGTATGTAGATTAATTAAATTCTTGTATTCGTTTTATGCGTAGCGGTTTTCACGATAAATACGTTTTTTTTGCCTCGTTCTTAGAAAGCTATACGAGAAAAGGAATCTCAACAAGAGACCAATCACGCCAATTCTGTGGTTCACGTAACAAGTTTCAAAGAACCAGAAATCATTGAAATGCAGGCATCTTCAGTTAACTCCAATGTAATTGATCGGAAACAATCTTCCGGGTCTTCTAAAAGTGCCTGTGAACTAATTCGTGATGCACCATTAAATGAGAACAACTCTGAAAAACCTAGTCATAGGTCTTCTGAATTTTCAAATCAGAGCACTGGACCACCAGGCTTAGTTAATGTCCACAGTGAAAATGATATCGGCAAGCCTCCGATTTCTAGACAAAGTACAATTGACGATGATATTTACACAAGCACATCTTCATCCAATCCGTCACCGCACAAAAACCAACGGAGTAAGTTGTGAATTCCTTTTTGCTTTTATGTTAAATAAAAAAAAAACCTTGATCTGACCGGTCCTACAATATGTTAACTTAATAAACTTGTGCATGTGACAAATAAGCTCATTATTTCTGGAGTTATCAATGAGGATGCCATAAAGTAACGGAGCAATTTTCAGTTTATTTTAGGTTTTGATTGCGATTATGTAATGTTGAACATGTATTCTAAGAGGCTCAAATTACTTTTTCAGTTGAATTGGAAAAGATGGGCAAATCTAGGAAAAAGAAACTATTTGCACGAAACAACAAAACTGCTCCCAAACAAGAAGCATTTCTTGGAGAACTGCCACCGCTAGTAATTAGATCCGAGATCAGATCCGATAATGCAGTGCCTTGGATCAAAATGACCCCAACCAGCCTTTCCAGTGCCCAAATGGACACATTTGAAAGTGACGGTAAGTAAATGCAATGAACTCGTCATTCTCCCCAAAACTAAAAATGTGCATAGTTTTTATATTTTTATTTTTAAAAGGTGACGTGAACGTTAATTGGAACTTAGCAGAAGATTTGGAAGTCCGGTGAAAGCACACTTACATGTGCCATATTCCTAGCCATTTATTTGTTTTGTGCATGGTATTTGGTGTAAATTTTTCTTTAGAAAATGCCTTGTTAGTACTTACTAATTCCTTGCCATCTTTTTCGAGAACTATACATTGAGCTTTTACAAGAAACGCCATATCATCAATGTATAAAACTTTTGAATTATGCAATTTTGTCAATAAAACTTGCACTTTTAAAAATGTGTCACAATGTTAGCATCTTTCAAATACTTTGTATAATTCTGGGAGATTAGCTATCTGTATAATTGTACCATTTTTCCCATCCTCCTGAGGAGGTTGAAATACTTTCCTAAATGCAGCATATAAGATATGTTCGGTTAACCATTTCCAAGATGTCTGTGGCTGCTTGCTTTCTTCAACTGGAGCATCCTCCTGTGTTTAATAACGAAATAAATTAATAAAAGCAATAAGTGTTTATTTAATGCATGCACAACTGATAACATTACCATAATTTGTGTAATGCTTTCGAACGTTTCATCGACATCATCTTCGCCGGTCTTTGGAAAAGCATAAAACTTGCTGGTAACTAATGAAAATGTCTCGAAGCATTCCTTTTCATTGTCCCAATCAACCTGTCATAGAAAATTAACAGGGAGACGTTAATTCCACTTTTATTTTCAACAAAGTTTTAAAAAATAAGTGTGCCAATCAAAGTATTGACTAACTTCGGTTACAAGGTTTAAGATAAGCATCGGAATCCTATCCAAATCGGGGAAGTAATTTTCTAGCAGATAAGGAATACTGCACAGCTTACCATCCTAAAATTTAAGTTGTGATTTTAAAATGAAGATTATAAATGAACCGTTAAACTTAACTCGATTGTCCTACCTTATCTATTTCCATGGAAAAATAGTCTTTTAACATTTCTGCTTTTGATGTTAATATGCTCACGACCGAGTTGGCCAAATTTTCTTTACTACCGTAGCTTTCCTCCCATCCGCTTTCATTACTGTCCAAGGCTAGCATTGCCAAATCGTATAATAGAGCTGGCTCCTTTTTAAATTATAATAAGCGATAAGACATTTAATTTCATGGAAATGGTTTGAATTAAATTTGTAATAGAGCATGATGCACGTACAGATAGCTTTATAAATCCAAAATTTCCAAAGTCACGCAGCAAAATTTGATAAAACAATTGTTGACTAAATAAGTGAATTTACAGAATTAATTAATAGCTTGGAAATGGGTACATGTACGTTGAAAAATTAAGGGTGACGGGTCTTACCTCAACGCATGAGTGTTCATGAGGTATAATTTTGTTTGACACTGTAGTAAAGAATGCTTCCGATTTACACAGCCGACAAAGGTGTGATCGCGAAAAATATTCCTGAGTGCTAAAACAGCAAATTTAAATTCATTTATGGCTAAAATTCATGTTTGATATTTCAATCTTAATTTTGCTTAGCAATTATGACCTTGATCACATGAGTCTTCTACATCTTTAATTAAGGAAAGAATGGAATTTAACTTAATCTCTCGTCTTCTCGGAGTGTTTGTCAGCGTGTGTGTAGATGGGCTAAATTGAAAAAAAGTAATAAAAAGGTTTGGAAAGCAAAAACCAAAACAGTAACAAAATAGAAAATAAAGCACGAACTAACAGAGAAATTTGGTCTGTTTTAGTTGCTTCGACATTTAAAACTGTAGAGCAATTTGGTTGCGGGTTTATAAATGCATCTAATTTTTGGTCTCTGAAATCTGTTTGCACCTTGTTGTGATCATATAACAACGGCTTCTTGATGTTATCACCTTAAAAACAGTAGATTAAAAAGTAAAGTAACTAAAAGACAGAAATATAAAAAATCAACAAGGACTATACTACCTTTAACTTCTTCCTTATGCGAATCATGCGTGCTCGTAGTTGATACATCATTAAATGTTGGTAGAACTGTCTGTGCGATTATAAAATACTTTTTACTTGACAAAACAAATAATTAACTATACAAATAAAACCAAACACATTATTATAGAAAGTGAAAATCTCTCTTGAATTCACCTCACATAACAAGGTTTTTAGTATATTTTTCTGTTAAAAGATCTGTGTTTTGAATGTTGAAATGTTTTCAAAACTTCAACAAGTGCAAACGAAATATTTTCACAAACATGTGCTAAAATATCATACCTGTAAGTACATCGCACGTGACTGGCTCGTATTTAGTAATTTCCCTTCGATCGTTTTCTGGATACACTCAATTATGTCACTCTCATGTAGAAAGTGAACTTCCTGTTTCGTAGGATGTACGTTAACATCTATATTTTGTGGAGCAATTTCTAAACTAAATAAAAGAACAACAATTACTAGATATCAGAAATTGAATTACAAATATCAGGTGATATTTTAACAACATTGCAAAATTGTGTATTAACGGAAGTACCTAATGTAAGTAAATGGAAACTTTTGTTTCTGGAGATAGGACGAATATATAGCATCAATAGCTTTGCGAAGCGAATTGGACTCCACCAAGCGATCTAAAATAAAATGAGACTTCCTTATGCATCAAGAATTCGTAAAAAAAATGTAGTAAAATTATACGGAGACTTACGGTTTATAAACAATATGAAAGTTGTTTTCTTAGCTGAATAATTACAGCCTGTAATATAGCCCTTTAATTTAAAATTTAAGGACTCATTATCACAATTTATCTCCAACAATTCCCTGAAGACAAATCGGAGAAAATATAATACGACATAACGCAAGTGCAATGTAGTTCCATCACATAATAACACAATTTTAATCCTACCTTGCAACTTCATCACCATAAATGAGCCTTACATTTTCAATTACTGTGGAGTTAGGTTTTGTTTTTATGCTCGAGACAGCATCTCCGTGCTATAATATCATAAATATTATTGTGAAAATTATTAAAACGAAGTCACTTTTGGTGGAAAAATTAAATAATAAAATGTTACCTTTTTCAAACTAAAGCCAACACGAGCATTATGAATACTGTAGCGACTGACAACTTCAGTGATTTTCGCATATTCAATGGAATGACTTTGGAATGCTTTTCTGCGAAGTGGTACATTAAAAAATAAATCCTCCACCTATGGATAATTTGACATAGCTTTATAATAACTTAACCAAAACGCTTTTTAAATACTTAAACATGCAAATTATTAATGTGACATACTAAAATAACCGTTCCTTGATTGCCAGCACATGCTTTAGGCGGCCCTTTTGGTTTTCCATCACTGTATGAAACCCTAACAATAAAAACATCATCACGTGTAAAGCTCATTGAATAAATTAATATTATGTTTAAAGAACAACAATTCTTTACTTGTAAGCACATTTGCTTTCAGCTGTTTTTGTTGTAATTGTGACATGAGCTATGTGACTAATTGAAGCAAGAGCCTCCCCTCTAAAACCATACGTAGCAATGCCCATCAAATCTTCAAACTGCTGCAGTTTGCTTGTAGTGAATCGTTCACATACAATATTAAGATCTTCTGTCTAAATTAATAAAAACAAACCATTTTGGAAATGCTACCTGAAATCAGATAGCATGTGAGCGACTTTATTACAAATTGTATTATATAATTGTTGCGTTTTTACCCTTATGCCACTTCCATCATCTTGAATTTGTAAAGACTTCAATCCTCCTTCCTTCACGACTATTTGAATGCTTTTGGCATGAGCATCTAAACTAAAATAATGCCCAACACATTCAAGCCTCGAATTTAGAAATGCCATACCAAATGGAAAGACACTATAGTGTCACTGCATGCCCCCACCCCAGCATGCATTGGTTGTGCACCACACAAAAATTGGACATACCAGTTTTCGATTAACTCTTTCAATGCATTTGCAGGTCTCTGAATTACTTCTCCAGCTGCGATTCTATTAATAACATCTTCGTCGAGTTTTTTTATTGGTCTAGCATCTTTATTGGCCATCATCGATCAGTCACTATACATTTTCGTGTAAACATAAAAGGCAAAAAGTATGTAATTTGCAAATGCTGTCTATAGAAATTCAAATTATTTTAACACGTGTCAACTCCTTTAAAAGAGTTTCATGCATAATCTAAAGATAATAATCAATGAGCATAGATGCATATTGGGGGCTGCGTGAATGGATAAGCATGCATATGGATGGTCTGAATTGTCCACTATATAATGTGCAGCTATTCCAAATATTAGTTGGCGTTATAATTCCAGGTTCATTAAATTCAATGTTGTTCATATGCACTACAAATTATCTAGATTTAATTTTTTTGTATTGAAAAAATTGAGAAATTGGCACATGCTGTTCACAGAAAATACGTCATTCTCCTAGCTGTCAAAGGATGTGGTTATTATACAATTACCATATAACTGTTCGACAACTGCTGAATGCACCACCAAAATTTCTAAGCACAATTAATGTGGTGTAAAAACTCTAAATTCTTGAACGTGCAGAGATTATTAAAATACTCAAATTTCTTTGAAGTCGCGCTGCATTGCCCCAGACGTTACCTAGAGCCATCTGTTGACAATTTTGTTTACTACATTTTCAGGAAATTATGGCCCACCAACCAGGTGGTTATATCTCGGTGGTAATCCGTAATTTCCTTGTAATTATAGTATTTATTTTCCTATTAATATGCAATTCAGCAACGGCATGGGATACAGAGGACTATGAACTTTTCGATTTGGTCGAAGAAGTGCATAATCAGACGTTTTATCAAGTTTTAGGTCTGGAAAAGGTAAACGTCATCATATATCCGAACTTCTATTGCTACATTATAAATTTATATTACATAATATTAATCAAATTTTGAATTTTAAAGACTGCCAGCAGTAGTGAGATTCGAAAACAGTACTACAAACTTTCTCTGAAGATTCATCCAGATCACAATAAGAGCCCCAATGCAGAACAGGAGTTTCGTCAGGTGACTTGAAAATAATAATAATTTTTTTTTTTAAATTATCATTACTACAATTAAAGGTAGTAACCCCATTCTGTAGCTGGTTAGTGTTGCCGAAGTTCTACGGGACGAAAACAAGCGACAAAAGTATGATAACATTTTGGAGAACGGCTTACCGGACTGGAAACACGCAATTTATTATTACCGTAAAGTTCGCAAATACGGACTCTTAGAAATCTCTGCCATCCTGTTTGCTATTATTACTGTGGGTCAGTACATTGTATCTTGGGCAATGTATCTGGAGCGCAAATACGAAATGGTAACTGCATGCAGCCAACTTCAAATCCTAATACAGACGAGCACAAACTTTAAAGTCCTGCAAAAATGAATTCAACCCTTTTAGGAAGAAGTCCTTTTTTCAAGACTGAAGAAGCGAGATCGAAAATGCAAGAAGAACAAGCAGAATGACGATGCCGCAAAGGAAGCAATTTGTGAAGAGGTGCTCAATCAATTACAAAAGCCCAGGTATGCAAATTCCATCCTTTCAAAAGTTCCTACGCCATTCTCAAAAGATTATTTATCACATCAAAGAGTATCGCTTTTCAACAGGTTTCTAGATCTACTTCCGTTTGCAATCGTCCGTGGCAGTGTTTTCGTGTTTATCAATATCCCAAATGGGTGCATGCTCCTAAAACAGAAAATAGTCGAGTGGCGTGAAAGGGCAAACGCTGCTAATTCTAACGAACAAGACAGCGATGGTGCATCGGGCGAGGAACGCATTCGTAAGCCCCGCCGCAAACGTATTTTAGAAATCCCAAATCTTACTTCGGAATGTTTTCTCGAGTCTGTTGACGAACCAACGCTCAACGGCACCGGGGACATGCAATTATTAGAAACTAAAGAATCTCAAGCACAGCTAATCCAACCGAGGGAATGGACTGAAGAGGATGTTGCAGCATTAACAAAAGCAATGAACAAGTTTCCAAGCGGGCTTCCAGAGCGTTGGGAAAAAATAGCTGAATTTCTTAACCGTTCGCTTCCAGATGTTACATCAATGATGAAAACATTAAAGGGTGGAAGTACAACACGATTGGTGTCCACTTCTCTACAAGGACTAACTGCTAACAAATTAGCGCAGAACTCGGTTGAAGTCGATACGCTTACTGAACGTGACACTGTGGATGAAGCTAGTGTATACACGGGGAATGCCAAAGAAAGCAAGAAAAGGACAGAAAGGTCTGAGCAAACCAAATCGGTGAGAACCCCCAGTGGCGAGGAAGAAAGTTCTGACGACCTCTGGACTCAAGTGCAGCAAAAGGCTTTGGAATTGGCTCTTTCCCACTTTCCACGTGGAATCGAAGATAGATGGGAAAAGGTCGCCAAGTGCGTTCCAGACAAATCCGTGGTATGTATTGCAAACATCCTTGAAAGATTAATTTGCTTATCTGTGTACCTCATAAGTAATGGGAAGTGCATTATCCTAATAATCCATTTATATTACAGGAGGAATGTATGAAACGATATAAAAGACTAGTTGATCTTGTTAAAAAGAAAAGGAGTGTACCTACAATTGATAAATGATTTATATTTCAACTGTTTGCTTAATAAAAGAATTTTTGAACTAACATTTTGCATAAATCATCGTGTTGACGTTGCAATTTTTGAATGTGTGTCATTATTGAAGACATGCTAGGTTGATAAAGAGTAGGTCATTGGGGGCTTAAATAGTGACACTAAAAGCCTCATAGGCATGCAAGTTGGGCGAAGGAATGGGGATTAAAAATATTTTGGTACTATGAAGTTATCGGGCCTCAATTTAACTATTCCGACATTTGCCAGAAAACTGGAAAACCGAAAACCATAATGGGGCTAGCCGACCCGGGTATCTCACCTGCCAATCTGGTTACCACTGTTAGGAAATTTGGCAAAAAGTTATCTGCCAATTATATGTGATTGTGAGCAAGTGTATATTGTGACATTAACAAAACCTTATACGAACATGTCTGGACACAGCCGTGAATTTTTGAAAGCGAACAGACTTTAACTAGCAAAGTTTGAACAAACGTCCAAACGCAAAGCTGACGTTACTATGCGTGGGCATTATACAAGTTATGATAAAAGAAAAGAAAAAAATAATCTTACCAACAAAAAAAATTTTTGTAGATGTGAAGGTGGCTGTCTGCTTTATATTCAATGACAGAATCCATCGAATTGAGAATTCAATGAAAATTTTAATAGGGAAATTTATTAGCCAAGAAAATAGCTAACATTGTGGCTTTTTAGATTTTGTTGAATGCAGCAATATCGACAGACTGAACATAGTCCTCAAATTCTTGGATGGTCTCCTGCAACCAATCAATGCTGACCTAAAATGCAATACATGAATAAAATACATTAACATTGATAAATAAATGGAAGTTAGATAGAAAGTGATGATTATGTTATGTAATCTCTACCTTCTCATCCTCCACTGTGCACATGATTTGAAGTTTGTGAATTCCATAACCCACTGGAACTAATTTTGCTAAATGCATAAAAAATGGCAAATGAGTCTACATCATCATTGGATAGACTGAGATTTCCAATTTAGATATTTCTAAAGGACTTACATGCTCCCCATAAAAGGCCATCACAAACGATGGAACGGACCTTCTCTTCCATAAGTTTCATGTCGGTCTCATCATCCCAAGGTTTTACATCGAGAACTACACTGGATTTGGCAATCGGGCCAGGTTTCTTGGCTTTCTTTTCTTGATATGCCTTCAACCTTTCCTCTCTTAACTTATCTGCTTCACCAGTATCCTAAGTAAATTAGAGAAAAATTGAGTTCGACTTCGAGGGAGAAATTCATCTCGTCAGTGTGTCAGGGACAATGACGTACTTCCTCCTCTGAGCCGAAAAGATCAACATCATCATCATCGGCAGCTGGTTTTTCAGCAGCAGTTTTCGCTGCTGCTGGTGCATAAGATCCTGGAGTTCGAGAAGCTGGAAAGCTGCAAATTATGATAATAATGAATAAGAAATTCATTTTATGATGTGCTATTATTAGATTTTATCTTGATTGCCCACCTTTTGCGTTCATCTTTAAAAGAATCGATGTGAGAATACCATCTGAACGCATGCGGGAAGCCGCTTTTAGGTCCAGGGGCATTTAGAGCGTTAAAAACTTCATTATCGGCTTGAGAGGGTTGGTACCTGAAATTACGTAAAGCGGTACAGACATATTAATAACAACAATCCTCAATGGAAGCCCAGCGTCTTTGGCAAACCACCCCACCATCACTTTTTCATATCAATGTCAGAAGTTGAACTCAAAATGTTACGAAGTATGTTACAGATGTACTAAAATTTCCAACAGCCTGCGAATTTTTTTTTGCCTTCCTCTCTTTTACCAACTCCCCCCTCTCATGGCCCCTTAGTAAATAATTGAACATAAAATTGCTCTTTTCTATTTTAAACAAATCCTTAATTACACTACACAAATCACTAAGTTTAGTGAATTAGTCATCCTTGACCTTATAATCGGCCATCATTTTCCTCCTACTTGACCACATCTACAAGGCATTTTGCCTTCTACACGTGTCACCGGTCAAACCTTAAAATACTGTTAAAAACACCCACCCTTCGATATAACTTCTTGTTGAAAGAAACTCATTAAGAGCTTTAATACCGCCTTCACTTTTTAAGTCTCCAAACTGCATTTTCTTAAGAGTTATTTGTCAATTGAAATTTGCAAAAAAAATTGATGTGCAGCAAGTTACAAAGAAAGACCAGAAAAGAACTATCAATGTTACAAATTCAGGCATCCGGATTTTACCCAAGGAAAAAACATCCCTATAGGGGGAATTTCC
>JAQGBW010002982.1:0-17747 GCA_034698625.1 Julus scanicus
CCTAATTCCTTTTTACTAGAAAGCTGTCTAGAGACATTTGTTTTTGCCAACGCTTCAAAATTTGGTAAAAATGCGACATTACATTATCATTGAGCGGATTCCCCTATCCACGTCACTCGTTATGCGAAACGGCGAGTCATTTTTTTTTTAAATTTATATTGCTCGTTATGCGAATTACTCGTTTTGCGAGGTGCTCGTTAAGCGAGGTTTCACTGTACATATATACAAACTGTGTACTTCCTAATGTTATATCCATATAACATGTGACATTTTTAAAAACCCTGCAGATTAACAGGGAAGTAGTGCATTATTTTCCAATTTTGGAATTAAAGAATCATTATGTAGCATATGTTGGCAGTTATATATACAGTTATATATACCACATGCATGCATGTTTTCATTAAAATTGTAAGAAATTTGTGTTGGCTGAATACTTACAAATAGCAGGTCTTATTAAAACACATTTTCTTCATGAAGGTGCTCTTTATTTTTATTTCCTTAGGTTATTTCAAAGCAGAATTTTTTATTTGGTTTAAAGATATGTTGATGACGATTCCTTGCCAGATATCATTTATACGATAATTTCTAGTACATTTCTGGCGGGATTGAATCATCAATATTATTTTTTTATAGTTGGTTTTTACATTTTTTCCAACTATTTTTTCCGCAAGATTGCTTATTTTTCACATTCTTACATTTTTACGCAATTTAAAAGCATTAAAAATCGAATGAGATTATCCGTAGGGGTCCGTTTCGTTTTCCATGCCTCGTTTCGGCAAAAGAAATGTGCAATATAAAATTCATATTTTGTCATTTTATTGGTAAAAAAAATTGTATATGAAACTTTCATATCCACTGTTCCACATTTTCTAATAATAGTATAGCTTGCATCAATTCTCGAAATCTTAAATTATTTAAAGCAAATCATGTTTAGATACTATTTTTTTTAATACGTAGCCGAAATTAGAAAATTATTGATCTATGTAGATTTATTAAGATGCTGCAAGACATTTTAAGTATGTATATTAAAAATTATTTATCTAGACGATATGCTATAGAAATAAATTGAAATTTAGTGCAACCGACCATTATGGCACATATAAAAGCAGTTTCACAGAAAAATAATATATATTTTAAATAACAGTCTATATTGATGTAACAAACCGGTTCTGAACTTTAATATACTACGCATATTTCTTCTATACGTGTCGTATTCAATTTAGCAAATTAATATGCACTTGTAATCTAATTTATATTAAAAACAAACTAAATAACTGCCCTAATACCTTTGTTTGCGTTGCTAAGCAACCAATTGAGTTTCACCACGGCATATTACAATAATGATTATTGGCTTAGGTTTACGTTAAAAACTCACCGGAAATCTTTGCTACTCACAGCATGCAGTAAAAAGCCTTTTAAAAGGTATGTATGTCCATGGGAAATTAAATTGTAAAATTTTAAAGGAATAGTTTTACATGTTTCATTTCTACAACTTTAAGTGAAACAAATACCTTGGAAAATCTTTGTTCATAAATAATTCATTTTTTAAGATTGCCAAGACGACAAGATACTGAGGAATAATTTATAATGGTTTCCATTTATTTATGACGACAATGCTGCGAATTATTTTTCGAATATTTTATTTAAAATGCTGTATGCGATAATTTGATATATGTGCATTTCGATTTACGTGTGTTTCTGATAGTTTATTTTTCATTTACATAACATCTACATTCACAAATGGTACTAAAAGATATATTGTTTGATATCCTTACAGCTGTTGTATTCTCATACACAAGGTTCAAAAACTTGGTATGATCTTATACATAGCAACATTTGGTTTATAATCATTTCCAAATTATGCACACTCGATAAGGTTCAAACATTCAAAGCATTAATGTTTACCTAGAAGTGACAACAAATGTTTGAGGAACAGCTTGACATGCAAAGTTGACTGGGCCTAATATACGAGAAGGAAATTAGTCCTTATAGCACAATGGAGGCAGCAGTTAAAAAGATAAAACGCCTGTTAGTGTGAATAAGTGCGTCGGTTTTAATGGCATATTATAATAACAGTCATAAAACACTTGCATGCATATAAGGCAATATCAAAAGACACGACAGAAATGCTTAATTACTTATAAGCTTATTATGCATGTATAGTGTGAACACACAAAGGATACATAAGCACGAAATGATTCCCCTGGCTCTCATATTTTAAATACTATTTCATAATAAGCATCCTTTATTTTTGTGAAACATTCTTCAGAACAATATCATGGACAATAACACTTTGTAATGCTAAATTGTGATTGCCAACTTTATAGGTTTGTGCTCTCTTAACGTATAATGCAAATGTGAATATGATATCATTCCTATTCCAGACGTGTATGAAATTGTTACACTATCAAAAATGATTGAAAAATTAATTAAACAAAGTAGAAGAAATATGTAATAATGTTAGAAATGTTTTTTATACTATAATTTATCTTTTTTTCACCACAGGAATGGGCCCATTTAAGAAAATGACCTGACCTCGTATCTAATAAATTTCACATACATGAATAAATGAATATCAGCACGCAAAGTATTTGATATCCTTTTTTTAAATTATCAAACGTGACAAAAAAAACTAGTCTTCCTTAAACACGCATTCATTGGAGGCATTTTTCACAGTCAAACTAACAATAAACCTCAATTTGATGCTAACATTTAGATAAATGGCATTATTGCATTTCTATATAACCACAAATAAACGGCTGATGAAATACAATGGCTTTGTTTTCCATTGATTAAATTTATAGAGAAATTAATCACTCGGAAAATAAAACACGCAGTGGGCTTTCATCCAGAAACGATTGCAATATGCTTCAAAGAGCAATATTCGTATTATATTAAATGGCCAGATGTTTAGGCAAAGTTAAGTGCTAAAGGAGATACGGTATTCCTCAGTTTGGCATGTTAAGTATTAATATTCACTAAGGAGGGTCTTTATAAATAAGATTAGGTTCAGATTTATTTCAATGGCATTTCGAATCTGAAATACAAATACAACGAGAAACTTCATTTTAAAACATATACGTTGTCAGCTATCATGTCATTTTCATGCTATATAAGATTTTATCACTTAAACTTTGCTTTTTATAAGATCCACCCATCATCAGGTAAGATTACTCGAGTGAAAATTTATCAAGCGTTAAGATGTGTTGATGCGTTATGGTTGGGAAGTTAGCTTCTAAGCACATGCTCATGCTCCTAACTCACGTACTTAAAATATAATTAATTTGAATTCGATGGACAAGTATACAATTTAAAATGGACAGTATTTCATCATAGCTGAAGCACGACTAAACAATTAGTTTGAAAGTTAAATTATGCTTGAATGCTAAAGGGCTGCCTCAGTAATTTCCTTATGAAATATTTCAATAATATCATTTTTTTTATTTAGCAATAATTATTAGATTGCTTAAATGAATAATTTTAATATCAAACATCATTCCAGTGAATGGAATGAGTGGTGAGCAGTGCAGCCAGATAATCCCTAATATTTCAGTGCAAGTCAACATTGTTTACTGGAGTTTTTCTTTTAATTTCTTACAATTTTCACAAGTTTCTGATATTTATAAACTTATGTTATACAGGAAGATATTAAAAAAAGTAAACACAATTTTTCTTAATTATGACAATTTTAAGTATTGTGTTTTAATTAAGTTAATATTCCATTCTGCTGACGGGCATGGGATAATAAAACGTAAAAATAAAAAGTTGAACCTCTTCATGGCATTGGCCGGGCTTTTTATACATTTAAAACGCGTTGAAAACACCACGTCCTAGAATGATACGCCAAGGCAGGTGTTGTGCCAAACAATACGCCCTGATTCTTCAGTCTAAAATGTATTGACGTTTTAAAAAATCGGCGCCGGAATATATTTTCCTTATTTTCCCCTGTGTCGCCATATTGAATGTCTGCCAAGAAACCTTAGATGAGCCTGTTAATTCTCCCTTGGTGTTTGTTAACCATCCATCTACTGCAGTATCCTAGGCCTAATGTTGACTATATATGTACATATCTCGCTTGAAAAATAATATATTTTAAGAAAATGTATTTAACCGGACAGGGAATAGGAGAAGAATGGCACACACACACTGTACACTGCAAGGTTAATATTATATGGATAGGCCACATCAGAAAAAAAATCAGCCATTTTTAACTCGAGAAAGTAATAGGTTCAGTTGTCTGAAGAAATGTTATGAATTTCCTAAAGTGTAAAGCTTTCCAAGGAAAAACAAATTACACAAGTTCTTGTATGCACTGTTGACAATCCTTGAGAGCCTGCCAATGAATGCATGCATGGTATAGCAAGTTAACTACAGGTGTAGTAGATGGCGTACTTGTCATTCCTATACTGGCTCAACTAGGGCAAACAATGAAAGCATTCATGGAAATTGTAACGGAATTTTCTACTCACAAAGAACTACTGTACATAATCAAGTAAACCACTGTGTCTATGAAACAAGAATTAATACACGGAAAACATAAGTCACTAATAAAAGCTCTGTGATCATGTGATATTGAAACTGACGGTGCAATTTTCATTAAGATTTTCTTCTCAATTATGTTGAAGCACTTTTGTTCTATTTATAAAACTCTTTCTCGTACAGTAGGTTCTGTATATGAATGTTGAACACTCATACTGAGGCTTCTTTGTTTAGATTGAATTTAAAAATAGGCTACTCTAAGATATTTAAGATATTTGAAAATGTATATGCTCGCTCCGCCTTGATTAATGGTAAATGTTTTATAGATACATGTGAATACATATAGTTTCCACAACATCTTAATCCGAAGATGCATAAATAATTAACATGACAATCGTTCATCGTGGTAAGCAGTCATTCTCTCTGTACCCAAGTGATGTAGTTTCCAAAATAAGAATGAAGCAATTATTTGCGTGGAAAATAGTAAATGGTTTTATATATATTTCCTAACATGGTGTCAGACTAAGAAGGAAAACATTATTCACTTAATATGCAGCATTTCGGTTGAAAGCTAGACTATCGTGTATTTTATTTGGATGAAATTGCTTTTTCAAGACGACACCAAACATCTCCCGTAGCCCACGATGGTAACAGGTTTCATGACTAACTTAATATTTATTACAAACTGGCGCCTTTAGGTGCTAAGTTTACTTTAGCAATCATTCAGAATCTGGAAACATTCAACTAAAAAACAAACATGCATCAGAAAAATGCACGTTTGTAATATTTCCTTCAAAACCTTTACCTTATGATATCTGTGGAAAGAGACATTTCACTTCCAAACGTTCAGAACTTATTTAAAATTTTAATGAAATAGACAGTAGTTTTTTTTTTTTTTTTTAAATGCAATTTTGATACAACGACAGGCTAAGTAGCTTTACATGGGTTAGTTGAAATGGAATTTCCAACTTCCTTGATTGTTCTAGTTAAAAACAAAATTCTTTGACCACCCAGTCGATTGAAAGTGCAAACAAATATTTCATATATTATACAACAACTTTTTTTATACCTAAACTTTCACAAACTTCGTTTAAAAACACTGGTACTGTGTTCTAGTGCAGTCAGCATCACAGTTAATATCTAAGAATAAACATGTTTTCTTTTATCTGCTTAAGACTTTCAATGGATATGATACTGAAATGGTACGGGTGTTGAACACAAGAAAATGGAGCAGGTGCATCTGTAGTAAGTAGTCTGAAATAAGATGAACACTAATTTGGCTGCTTTTCAGGTATTTCTGGAAGCTAGTCAGTTATGGTGGTAGTAAACTAGCTTTCTTACACGATCGTAAAGTGACACGACACATAATCCCATCCTTGAGTTTTCCTTCTTTAATATGACAAAACATTTTGGAGAATGGGTTAGCCAATTTGGGAATTGTTTAAAAATCCCCCGATCCAGTTTTATATACAAAAATCAGTGACTAAAATAGTGCAGTTTCACAGTTTGCACTTTGCAATGGTACCAACTAAATTCAGTAGTGATCTCATTACTATACAATGAATGTATAAATAACAAACTCTTAAGAAATTTAGGAATAGATAATGTTTTTGTTGGCTATTTATGAAACAACTATTAAATGAAAATGGGAGAAGACCCTGAAGTCCCTGTATATCCCATAAGCTCCACAAACTAAATTATAATGTATACTATAAATGCAAGTAAAAATATAAAATGTACTGATAGTATTAACTTTATATCTTCATTAAATTTTCTTTTATGGCTATTCATAGAATTTTTGACAAAATTTACTGCCACATCATCAGAGTAAACATCTGGCATTTACAGACATGCATACTTTTTATGCGAATTGCAAATAGTTTATTCGGATAGTAAGGTCCCAAAATTGTGTTGTTAAAATTTGATGAAAACTGTATGCTGGATATAATGTCGGTATTAGGGACACCACCGTGCAAACTTGACTAAGCACTTGCAGTATAGTCTGTGATCCATCAGAATTCCAGTTCTATTTCCTGTTTGCTCAACGAATGAAACTCCTGTTATCTTTCTTTTTGTGCAAAAATCTGTTTGCTGCAACTTTTGTGCTACATGGACCACATCTTATTCATTCGCAGACACCGATGCTAACCTAAGAAGGCTATTAAGTCATTGATTTTACTTCCACAATAACCTGCAAACATCTGCTTCTTTTGGCATTCGATCTAGCCCAGCAAAGGTTCGTCTGTAAATTCTGCCAAAAGTGACAGTCATTTGCTACAATGCTTCAGACTTTCAGATACGGTTGGAGTAATGATTTGACGCTTGAGGATACTGAAGCTAACTCTTTCATGCGTTTAGTGCCTAAAGTTCAAGCCCTAGTAAATGACAAGGGTATGCATATGACCTCGTATGCAATTATTGTGGTCACAAATGAATTAGTCGGCCAATTTATTATACAATATTAAATAAACCCTGTATTTTATTTTACGTACCTTCATACAGTACATGTTATAAGCAACAAACTGGACTTCAGATTGGTATTTCTTCAGACTTCAGTACTGCTCTATACTTCATTGGAAATGTTATTCGATGGCATTTTTATTTACGATTTACATTAAGCCGGGTCTCCACCAAGACGTACATGTACGTATAAACACGTTTTTACAAACATATGCAAAAATGTTTGCCCTCTGAGTTTGTATCAGCCGCCATTTTTTAAATATATGTAAATATCAAAATTGTACAGCTATTAAAGACATTTAATAGGTGCACAATTTTGATATTTACAAATATTTACAAAATGGCGGCTGAAACAAAACCGGAGGGCAAACGATTTTGCATTTATATATATGTTTGTAAATACTTGTATTTACATACATGTACGTCTTAGTGGAGACCCGGCTTTAAGCATTGTATTACTGAATTATTTGAAAAATCATAAATAACACAACTAATAAATATATTTGGGTATAAAATATCAGTTTTTTAACAAAACTAGATTCAATCGAAGATACATATCTAAACCGTCGTTAAATGTGAAATGTCGTAAAATATCTCCTGTGCATTTTTATGTTCTAGGGTTCCCAAAACAATTATTTAAAGGTATACTCTTATAATTTTAGCACGACGAACACCAAAATTAGTAATTTTTAAAATAGCTTACATTTCAATATTTCGCGAACATTTATGTTCAACTCAGGGATGCGAATACACAAAAGTACCGACATATAATTGTAATAAAAAAACAATGTCTTTGTGTAAAATTAATCTCGCCTTATAGCATGCCCAAATTTGTCTAATCCCTATGGTATGATTTAATATTATCACTTCCTTGGTGTAACTTTGGTTAACCTCCACTATTTCTGCAGCAGCTGTTAAATTATTATTTTAAACTGTAAATGTGCAAATTGCCATTATCATGCTCGGAAATGTTTCGCGATAGCCGAGGTTATGAACGAGCATGACCTTAGTTAGTCATTATTAGTTTACTATTGATTTCTTGAAGCCAGACATTCATTTACAATCGCCAGCCGTTTTATCACATTTGAATTTCACACCACAAGCAGCAGCCATCACAAGAGCAAAAGTCTGGTAGTTGAAGCGGCGTTGCAACATCTCTACATCTGTACAATGGATTTTATCGAGGTCTTTAACACTGTCATCTGCTTCAACACGCTATATGTCGTGCATTGGCTCAGTGTTCAAGAGGATAAAAATACTGATGTCCTCGAGTCTCGACACAAAATACATATAGTGCTTTGTAGAAATCCTACAAGGATCTAAGTATATAGGTCGATATGAAATACAAAAATGCTTAAAGGCATTCTATTTACTACTCCATATAACCGTAACTAGCATTTCAATTAAGCTCAGACCCATAGGACTATCTCTCCTTAAAGAAACAAACACTTTATTTGCGTTCAAACAAACTAGAAAACGTTGCACATACAAAAAAAGGCAGGAACCATTAAAAATTCTGCTTGATCTTTTAACTGAAGGCATCCTAATCGAATTTAACTTTGCTTCCTATAGCGTATTGCCATGAGGAAGTTAATATATATTTCAAGTTTTAATCCTGTTATAGGAGGATATGCTTTCTCCGATAGTATCTCGCTAACAATTTTCTATGAGAATTTGCTGCGCTATAAATTGATAACAAGGGTTTAGGTTCAAAACTGTTATAGCATTATAAAGAAATATTGATTCATAATTAAAGTAGTTTTCTGCATGAAGACGTTATACAGGTACAAGTATATATGCGGAAGATTTTTAAAGTCGTATTCAATATGATTATAATATGTATATAGGCATATTTAAGTTGTGCATACATAAATTATGCAAACTAGGGGGATGGGGAAGATGCACATCCGATACTATGCAATCCAGATTTGTTCATAAAACATCTTTGAAATTATTTAATTTGTATGAATTGCAGAATGTATTAAATTAATCTTGGGTTTCTCGTATGTATGCAACCTTGCATGACAGGAATGCATCGCAGGAAAGCTCACTGATCAAGCACAAATAAAGGACGTGATGTGGGAAACTGGAAATTAACTGTTAGGAGTGATAAGATTATTGGAATCCTCACATATCAATTCCTCTTAAAATGTGTAATCTGATTTTTTCCTAATTTCAACCATTTTTGAGACGCCCAGACATAGGCTTCACCCAGTTTAAGTATAGTTGTAGATTTAAATTACTATATCACACATACAAGTACTTATAATTTTCCTTAGCACGCATATAGTGAACAAAATATTGATTTTATCCATTAAACCGCTCCAAAACACTATCCTTAATAAGTTTTCAAAATTAATTTTCAATATTTCACTACAGTCTGCTTATTTCTTATAAAGTGTTAGGGGTACGTCGTCATCCTGGCTGCATATACCGCTCTACGTTAGCCCCATATTTTCTATAGCACGTGACTCGCGAGTGACCCCTTACGAGAGTTCATTGTAACATCTCACAATCTATTATATAGAAATACTGATATATTTAAATTGTTATTCTCCACGTAGTTCTCGCTTAGTATAATCGCATAGTATACAAAAATACTATGTGAGCATAAAATATGAATTATGGATTTCATCCATTAAACCATTCATGCGAAAACATTATCCTAAATAAGCTTTTAGGAACTATTTTCAAAATTTGACTGTATTGGTCTTGAAGTGCAAAGGATGCATATCCGAACGCTATTATATTCTGGTTGCATATGACAATTTCAATTATTTCAACATTTTTTAACATTTAGTAATGGTATTATAGCACACGAACGCAACCGTTCAGTCAACATGTTGTCGAAATAAAATATAAAAACTTGAGAAGTATCTTGACATAATAAGAGTTCCATGCACGGCATTGACCCAGATCTAGCATGTCGCATTCTTTGAAGTGCATGCACTATCCCTCTCCCAAGCTTCTAGAGAAATTTTAGAGATGTTGGAGAGATTTTCAGAAAAACAAAGAATACTCACGCCTTGGCTTGATCAAAGGAGTCCGAGTGATCCGGATGCCCCTGAAGCCGAGAGACCCAACGGTCCCAACGCAAAACGGCATCATCCCAAGAACAGACAATCTTAAGTAGGTCCATAGTTTATAAGACATGAGAGTGCGCACTGGCAAGTACCGCAATTTTTTGCGAACACGTGTACAATTGCGCAAACCCAGGTCAAAGGGTTTTTAGTCCTAAGTTGACCTAAGTCAAAACTTATGCCAATGCAGTGATTGCATGATTTCCAGCAGTTTTCGCAATCGGGATCCTGCTCTGTTCACCGCTGGTAAGAAATAGGCTAAGAGTGGGCTTTAATCCAAAAGTGATGTCCGACTCATAAGATATTTATTCTAGGGAAACTAAGCAAATGTATTCAGGGGGTGTTTTCGCACGTTTAAAAATGTAACAAAGTCCTCCGACTTGTGCCAAATAAAAAACAGGCACTTTTGGGACTTCGTATGCTAATTAGGTCGGATGATATTAATTATCTCAATCGCAACCCCACGTGGTCCTTGCAATTTTCTAGAGAAAAAATAACATATCACAAAAATGAAAATAATTGCAAATTTCATATCTTCAAGACCTTATATGTTAAGTAAAAAGACATCTGTCCGTACAAGAAGTGCAATTATAGACATTAGATGACGATGAAATATTAATTAGTCAAGGAGATGACACATCCGAGCACAGTGGTGATTTTTGCGAATCGATACAACGATTTTGCGGCTCCGTTATCTGGCCCGCTTTCAAAAAATGCTGTAGCCATTGTCATGGCAACCAAAATTGATGAGTCAGAAATAAAAAGCGAAAATAGTGTAACGCGGACGATGGTTTCTTCCTACTAGACTAAACAGCAAACAACACTAGCTTTTTTACTATTTTTTTAACACGGTACAGGTCAGACCAATTTACTTTACTTGAATAGACATGGCCTCCAACATCCTTTTAAAACAAATTCGAAAGTGGTGTGCATGTGGAGGTGAAATTAACTTCAAGTTGGTACAGTAGTTCAAACTTGTTCTAGTTTATTTAGTAATAATTGATAGTGTCAAATAATACCTTATAGATATTCATGTTTAAACTTTATATAAGTCTATCATGATGTCCAGTAAATATGTTGGAAATAATTCAAACATATTTGAAGGATTAAAGCTTGTTCCAGTGTTCCTCAAGTTTTCAAGGACCCCTTGCACGACTAATCACCATAATATTTCAGGGTGTCCAGCAGCCTCGAAAACCGGGTACTGGGCTAAATTTTTATCACCTCAATAAAGTCCTGAATTATGCTTGGAATTTGCCCACGCTGCCAGCAGGTGGCAGCACGAGAATTCAAATTAACGGACATTTTTCAAACTTGTTCATTAATTTTAAAAAATCTACCATTTCAAAGTCAAAAACGAAAAAATGATACAATTGCTGATTTATCAAGCTATTTTAAACAATTTTTATTTTTATTTAATCTCTTTTTGTTTGGCTGAAAGTGTGTTTCAAAATTTCACCCATTGAAAGTGATAGGGTTGTGATCCCCCTTAAACGCCAGCTAGTATAAGTTGGAAATTCCTGTCCATGACCTGAAAATGTTAATATTAGAATTTAAATATTAAAAAGCAAACAATCTTATTTTCTCTATAAAATTCTATACAATTTTTTTTGACTTTTGACTTTTGAAATGTACTTTTAACTTTTTCCAGCAACTAAATATTTGTCAAACGAGTGAGCAATAGTTTCGTATAATTTTTCACATTAACAGAAATTTCTCAACACGGGCTGGAAAATCCGGCATAAACACAAATTTCAAGCAGCTTTCCCGATTTTAGGCGTGTGTGTAAAATCGATATTTGTATTATTAAAAATTGCATTGTCATAGAAAATACATATCATGATTATGCATCATATAGACTTCAAATGGTGGAGCTATTGCAATGGACAAGATCATTGGGATCAGTCATGAAATAAGGTCTTTCTAAAAGCTATCCTTGTCGCAAGGCTTGCATAATGACACATTTAACGATACTTCCTGGTGGAAAATTACAATTGTTACGTGCATGATGCCCATTTACTCCATGGCGCCACGTGACTACATAGCAACCGTATTTGTTTCGTCAACGCTAAGATGGCGCTGTTGCCAAGCTGTAGTTCAGCACCCTTTAAAAAAGTTGCAAAAATGTGCTTACAATTTTTTTGTAAATATCACTATTGTTTATTATGTTATATAACGGCTATATTTTCAAAGAATTTCAAAATTGAATCTTCTCTTTGAAATAAAGGACAGAAAATATGGAGGACTCTTTACATGACTGCATTTTATAGCCAAAGCTGCGGTTAGTTAGAAATATGAATTAATTGCCACATTTTGGCAAATAGATACATTATATATATATATATATATATGTATCCATTTAATTCAGCGTACTTCACACATGAACATCAGGCAATAATTGTTAGCCATTCAAAAGCCTATAACCGCTAAAGTTATTTAGGTTTTAACGATAAAGCTATAATCTGAGAGTTTAATTTATTAGCTTTTGCCACGCCGATTAGGTTATTGACAGAAAGTTTGATCTAGCTATAAAGCACTTATGAGCTAGGCATACGCAGATAAAAGCCAAAAATACTTCATCACAACATTATAATATGTCCTAGTCAATATGCTGACAAATATTTGCCAACACGTATACACTGTATAAACAGCAAAATCGATTCATCAACATGACCATTGATGAAATGGTCTGGGGAAAGACTATTGATGCAGTGCAGTATTGTCATGTACTTTCGATGAAATGATACGTATAAAAATGGGCTCTTGTCTGAGTGTGCTGATGACACACGCTAGATAAAAAAAAATATTGGAAATATAGTGCATAAATGTCATCAAAACTCGCAAGAACTCGTAAGCCCCTCTCAGACAAAATAACCGTTGTTGTAAACACATTTCTCTATAGTTTCCAAGATATTTATTGTATGTATTGATCAAGCTTCTTGATCTAAGTATCTTTAAATAATTGCCATACTGTTATCATCATACATGTATCATAGCATTCATATCACAGCTAAAAATAAATTTTCCTAAAATTATGTTACATTTGGAGTTATAATATTTAGTTCATATATAATTTCGGGAAAATAAACATTATTTTTAATTAATGATGCATCATTAATGTATATTATATACAATGTATCCACAACATTACAGAATTATTTTTTAAAAAGTTGTGCAACTTCAAAGAGTTATCGCCTCATTTGTACTTTTCGAAATTGTTTTGATACTTTCCAGATACATGTATCTGTTATTTGTTATTTTTTCAGGGTGGCCATGCGATTTAAAAGTCGGGAAATATGACCGATTCTCCATCACTTCGGAAAAGTCGGTAATTATGCTTAAAATTTATATTAAACACCAGATTATGCTGGAATTTTGTGTCCGCATTGGGAAATTTCCGTTAATCGGACAAATTTGATATAAAAACAACTTTTATTAATTTCAAATTCAATTTTTTTTATAACTGTACTGTGATAATTGGTCCGGCAGTGAAGAGGTCCTCGAAAATACTTGAATTATTTCCACCATACATGGACACCCTGTTTTGACAGTTACATTGGCCAGAATGAACATGTTTATCGTGTTTTTCACATGAATAGTACGGTTTATGGTATAGAAATGGAAAAACAGATACAGTGTGACCTACAAGCTCCACACAACAAACTAACGATAAACTTGATTTTTGCAAACCGGTTTCACAAAAAACTTTGGTAATCGCTATTTAATAAGCAAACTTAAATTATGCAGATTGATGATCTTTCAATGATAACGGTTGAAAAGTGTCATTACCATCTCTTGTACACCGATTTCAACACTCCATGGCATGAGTCAAAGTAGACTTTTGTCTCACCTGATACGATATTTATGCAATGAAACACACGCCTAGTTTTTTGTATTTTTTCCTCTTCAGGAAAATTAGCAATAGGATGATGGCACTTAGCAGTTTAAATGATATGCAGTCGTTTAATGGCAGGTTTTTCCTTCTTTTTCAGCTCATTACCACCTAACGAGATGCGTTCATTGAAGGGAAATCGTATACCGAAACGTTGATTCCTTTGCGTGTTATGAGAAGCTGCCAACTTCATTTCTCACCAAAATCAATGGGCGGACAACTCGTCGGGAATTCAAAAGTTTCCGATAAAATCGCGTTGGTTCGTGTAAAAGCAACGCTTTTTTTTAGTTTCCTGATCCGATTATTTTACAATTTGGCATTATGTCACAACGACTAATATTTCTTCTTACAGAAAAAAAAATACCCCAACTCACAATGAAGAAGGATCTAAACATCACATTCTGGCAAAGCACCAAAAAAACTCGCTGGAAATCAATAAGGTGTTGGTTCAGAAGGGAACAGGATCATGGAATATGTTTTTTCAGCCAATGAATTATTGATAGTCCTTGGAAACTAAATCACTGTTATATTAAATCACAACATACTACCCGAAATTCCTACCGTAAATTTGACAGAGGGGGAAAAGTGCGGTGAAGTTTTGCCAGTCACGATAATCATACCCATTTATTTTTCTTTCAAAATCATATTTGTTATTCCATAAATGCTTGTTTCCCCTCTAGGTAATATGTTTCTGATAATGAACAGAAAGTTGAATACTGTACGAACAACTGCATATATAGCTCATTAAGTTTAATTTGAGATAATGCTAATGATTACCACAAACTTTTTTCCTCATTAGTCCTTAATAACCAAATTTTTAGACCAGAACATTTTGATAGTGAAATCAAATTCAAAACAAGTTTGTAATGATGAAAACATTTTACTTATAATTTGACTACTTTTGTGGTTGATGAAGAACTTTAATATGTTTTTGTGTATTATTTTAGTATAGAAGTCCATTATATTTGACATAGCTTTTTTTCAGAATGTTGTATTTATGTACTGTAAACTAAATATAAAAGATTTGTTCATCCGTTAACTAAAAACTAGTTGAATGACAATTGGCGCTATATTTTAACTAGTTCAAAAATGAATGTGGACTACAACACCAAACTTAATTGTTCATTGCAATTTGGACAGCATGTATAAACCTCACTTACTTTTATGTTTCATGTTGGGCGTTTTATGCCGCCCAAAATCACTGTTGGAATTGTTATGGACATCTAAATAATGGTAACATCACTAACAGCCAATGACATGGCAACTCGTTGGACGAGGCGAAAATCGATTTAGGCTGGTTTTAGGTGCAAGCTCAAAATGTCGACAACAGGGATAAAAAAATTGTAAGCCACTTAAAAATTAATGTCAAATGGAGCCAGCGAATCAAAATAAAACCAGAGTGCCCGAGCATACGCCCGGATATGGCGGGAAGTAGGGATTGTACAAGCTCGGATTAGATCCGCCGCGTTTTCCTAGGAGGCAGCACCTGTCGCCTCCATAACCAACTAATTATACAATTTTATCGACTATGCGTGTCAGCAATATAGGCCCAATTCGATCAACCGTGTCATTAGAACTCCTGGAACAGACTGTGGATTTGTGTTTAATGTTTATTCTATTAATAACAGGCTTTCACAAATTTGAACATGGTAGTTAAGGCTTTAATTACGACAGCCTTAAAGAATGGCTGTCTTTTAAATATGTTTATGTAAACACGAATTTGTTGACATATTGTCATACCCAAGGTTCATTAAAAATATTCTTGTACAACCTCTCAAAGCATTTAGCATTATCATAGTTTTGTTATTTTGCAATGATACTGTAAACATGCTATTTTCAGTGGTAAGGGAATAAGGGATACAGAAATGCATTGAATGCACTTTCAATTTTAGTGCTAATTTGTAACTTTTTTAATTAATTTTTTGAGACAGGTTGGACACATGTTTAGAGACGTGGCCCTGTATTTATAGCTTTCAAAAAACGTAAAATACTCTTTTACAAACTTATGCTCCTTTAATCTATATTTTGATTATTGGTTTTGGCACTATAAAACCACTTGTTGGTATCAAGTTTACCAAACAACACTGTATTTCAAAAGTTTGCTTGCTATATATTTGCCAATTTTTTAGAAAATGTAACCGGAAAATAGTTGCAATTACAGTAGTTTAACTAACGTATTTACATACAACAATTACATGTTAAATAATGTATGCATTTTACTTTCTTTTTGAAAAAATTCCTAAAGTTGCATATATAAATATGATTTTTTTAATGTTTGGACAAATAACTTTTGAGAACATAGTTTTGGGAACTACCAAACCCATAGGCCATAGTTTGTCAGCTATTGTAATAACTATGGTCACGTATGTTTAACCTAAAGTTAACATCCTGCGTCAACATGTTGGGACTTTCTTTTTCAAAAAATACCTAAAGTTGAATATATAAATATGATTTTTTTAATGTTTGGACAAATAACTTTTGAGAACATAGTTTTGGGACCTATCAAACCTATAGGCCATAGTTTGTCAGTTATTGTAATAACTATGGTCACGTATGTTTAACCTAAAGTTAACATCCTGCGTCCACATGTTGGGACTCGCAATCATTTGATAGGCATATAATTTGTTTAAAATAAATAAGAAACTAAAATAACTTACAGATCTTTCTTTCTTCTTCTCCTTCTCATTGCAGCCGCGGCGGCCAACTTGGGGTCCGCACCCTCGACCCGGTACCGACTTGGAGCCCGGCTCATAGCTAAAGGCTGGTAACCTGGAGTGGTGTCACCACAGGGGGCCTCCTGCCAACAGGACATGCTCCCCTGCAATCTTCCCATATATTAGAAACGATCGCTGTGTAATTGCTGGAGTTGGGCAACACGTTGCCAAACAAGGCACGGCAAATGGCCGGAACACTGCAATTTGATGATGCCGGGATTGTACATGGTTTTGGATTAAGCCCACGGCAGATGACCGGCAGCCCATGACCTAGAAAGTGCAAGTGTTGTTTTAATTAACTTCTTCATGTCGGTTTTTCCATTTTTCATGAATATTTATGTTTCCCAAATTAAGGGGTTCCGGTAAAAAGTACAAAACTTGCATTCTAAATACTGTATGTGTGTGCTATACTAAAATTATTAAGGAATTCCATTATGCTCTACAAAATATGCAAGGTGTTCAGTTATGTCATACAAAATATAAAAACGTCCCGGGACTAAATTTAATTTAGAAACCTTTCATTAAGGAACTTCTTGGAAAATAAAGGTACAATCGAGTTTTTCCATTGTGAAATTCATGAGATGTACAGAATATTTATAAACACTTGCTAAAGAATCATTGCTCAATATGATTTGCACGATATTTTGTCTTCTAAACAGCCTAAAAATTATATTTGGAATAGATTAGCAAGTTTTGAAACACTACAATTGCATACCAGTCTTACCAATTCATCAAGGAAAGTATTGAACTATGGCTGTATATTGGGGAAAATTTGATGTAATCCCCAAATTCTTCTACAATAAGATGTTTTTTATAGATTTCATCATAATTCGATTATAAAGTTTCTATGAATAACTGATAAGGCATTAAAGAAATTTACAATACCTCACAAGACCTATTGAAGTAATTTAAATTTGTTTATAAATTGATCCTGTTCTTAAAATACATTTTAACAGTAAAATATTATCTTTTAAAGAATAAATTGTACATTAAGGTTTTAACATTGAGTTTGTAAAAATACACAATTCTCTTGTTTATTTATTGGGTGAGGTGACTATCTATTGAGTGCCCCTGTGGTTTGTGCCCTTTCACTTGAGAAGTGAAAGGAAGGACTGTAATCTG
>JAQGBW010002983.1:0-17745 GCA_034698625.1 Julus scanicus
AACATTAAAGTGATTTGTCGACAATTCCAATTAATTTAAGTTTGCAATAAACACAGGCTCGTATAGATGGATTCCTTCGAACGAACAGAATGGCCTGGGGAATACATTGATGAGGGTACCAACAGGCAAATTACTCCTCCAGGCAAAAAACCAAAGTTTCCTTCGTTTTTGACAATGCAGGTCACAGACTGACCGTCTCGAGGCACATACAGGGTGGTCGATATGTAACTTGACAACTTTTATCCAATGTTGAAATTGGACATGAAACTTATGACAAGTTTTCTAATCTTAAATTATGAATTTTTCTAGTTGGTAATTTTATTCTATTCCGAATCACAATTGTTAAGAATGTATCCGGGGTAGTGAATACCGACTAGGAAATAGCTCTGAACTAGAAATCTAATACAATCTACACTGTGAGTCATAAAAAATAGAACCCAATAAAATAATGACAACTTCGCGAAAAATGATTCGATTGAAATTAAATTTGGCACTTAACAGTATAGGAACAAAAAGGAATTATAAAATGTGCTCAAAACGTTCTCCGGTGGCTTTTACCCAAGCCCGGATTCTAACGCGCCATTCTTTGATTGGCGTATCGATTATAAATTGGTAGAGTTTAATCCAAGTTTTATTAATTCGTAGTTTCAAGTCTTCGATATTATTAACCTTCGATTTGTAAATCTTTTTCTAGAGAACTACAAAAATGTAGTAGTCCACTGGTTTCAAGTCAGGAATGTTTGGTGGACAGTGGTTGGGTTCGATGAGCAGCACGTGTACTGTATGAAATGTCTTCTTGAAAAATGAAAAAAAAATTCGAAATTTGTCGCACGTCCGGAAGATGTATTTTGTTCCTACACTGTTGTTCTATGCAAGTGCCAAATTTCATTTAAATTTAAGCATTTTTCACAAAGCTGTGATTTTTTTATTGGGTTCTTTTTTTTATGACTCACCGTGTATATTTAAAACAACAAAGTTTATTAGAATAGACCATACCAGCGTATCCATAGTTATTTCTTTACGTTTACGCACACCCTGTACCCAACCGTCTCGGGTCACGTATACTTCAGAAAGCATTTGCGAAAGTTTCCAGATTAATACGAAGATACAAAAAAAATAGTTTGAGCAACGGTGGTTCGGTGGTTGCCACAGCAATATTTCACGAACAAAATCAACTTTCGTAGATTTTACTAGAAATGCAATTTCCTGCAGGGTCAATTAGTAATTTTTTTGCTAACAAAAATAAACCATTATGACTTCTTGATTTCTTATGAATGTTCGCTTCACTGAAGGAAAAAATGAAGTCAGGAGGTGTATCCGATAACTGCCAGATAAAGAAAGCCATGATATTAATTTATGAGTTTGTGACAGATCCAAAGAGGGTGGAAATAATAATAATAGGAAAAATAAGGGGATTCGAAACGTAGGGAAAAAAACTACAAGAGTAAATAGCAGGATCAGAAAGTCTTTCCAGATCAATACACACGACTTTAGTGAAACTTTTAACGAAGAACAATATTTTCTCCTTCGTGGATCCTATTAACTCAACTGAAGGGTCTTCCATAACAGGCGACCCATGGTCGTTTTACGCCTTTTCTTAGTGCATTTGGATATGCACATAAGGTGCCATTGAAAAATGATGTACCCCGAAATTCCTTCAAACAAAAATTGACCCCATCCCACCTTAAGTTCACATGGTGCCTATTCTAGCCCAGACACCCCCTCCCTCTCCCAAACCTAATAGACGAACTTAATTTTCGTTAAAAAGTAGGGTGTGCGGACAATTTTATGGAACATACAAAAGCCCATCCTATAAATTTCCAAGCACTACCAATTCCATTACATTATTCCAGATTATTCTGATAAACTGGAATTCCCTGACCTCGAAGGGAAATTCCAGCATAAAATTGGTGTTTACTACAAAATTAGGCATAACTGCTGACATAAAAATTCAAGTACGTTAAAGATTATGGACAGATTTCATCTGTTGTTCATTTTCCCTGACTTTTAAAACTCAATTAAACAAAATCCAAGAACTGAAAAGTGCCAACATTAGTGGATGTCCACAATGGATACCCCCTCCCTCCCCCTGTCTATATGCCACCAGCAGACCCCCTATCCCCTCATGAGCACGTCCTTTTTGAATGACCCCTAAAAACATTAGAAACAAACGTGTATATCATTTTCACCCGACACAAAAGTTTAAAAACGCATAAACATTGCGAAAGTATTAATTGCCATTGTTTTAGTTATATTTTTGATGAAACAGATTTTTAGAAAATGTCTGACTATATTCTATCTTTTATTGATGATAAAGGGGTTAAATTGGAAGGCCAATCCTAGCATGACCTAATAAACACCTAACATGACAACCCTGGTGGCAGTGATCTTAACAAAAACACTGATTATGTTGATACTAATGACGTTACTTCATGGTTAGCCCTCGAAATACAGGGTGCCATAGAGGAAATGTTCTCGAATTGCTTATTAAGCTGTCTTGAAGGCGTGTGGCCTAAATTCAAAATGCAATGATGAGTATAATTAAACAGCATAGCTAAAAGTTCCGCTAACTACAAATCACAGGCTCGTTATCAGCAGTAGCTTATGGGGTCAAGAGCGTTATCTTGACATAACATATCTCGCCTAAAATTACTTTTATGCCTACGCAGCATCCAGTCTTCTGGGCCCGTATCGTTTATCACTACTGTTATGAGCACTTAGAAGTCAGTTATGTATGTAACGCACAGAATGATAGCGCTGCCAAAAGAGTATGGTAGACCGTTTGTGCCACATTTATCAAAACTTGCAACATTATGGTATAACATCCTCTTTCAAGCTACACCAAAAATTGCGCTGTTTTTCAAATTGAAATCTATGGTATAGTTTAAAAGCGTCACGTCACGTATATATTTCTTGAAACTTCAAATTTTCGTACAACATATCAGTAAAAAAAACCTTCTCCCTTTTTTTAGATAAATTTAATTACAAGAATCAAACCGAGCATTTTCTGTTAGGTTTGGAAAATTACATGAAATTTATTTGACAGTTGAACAATGTCTGTATAGAATCAAGTTTCTTGATCCGATAAAAAATTGTCTAAAAACAACAAAATTGCATTCCTGCGTGTCAGAACTAATCGTAAGCCATATTAAATCTTTGAACATAGCCCTAACGGATGAATCAAGAAATTTCACTTCAATAGTTTTCGCTTATTTGTATTCTTTTTACAAATTTAAGGTTTCCGCAATACATCCGACTTGGTTACTTGCCAAGCAATTTCCAGAAATGATTGGCATTGAATTTGATTATCAAAGAGGCCTCAATCATGAATATGGTTATACAATTCAACAGAAAACCCGACTAATATGCTAATGTTACAGGAATGAACAACTGACACATTTCCAATTTGTATACTCTGGCAATAGCATTTATTCATGCAGCTTTGCTTATATGTCAGATAAAGATTTATCCAACAACAGAAGGATTTCGCAGAACAAATTTCGATTTATGGTAACACCTTGTACGTACGTTTATCCAATTGTAAGCTTTGTGGACAAACAAACGATTTGTAGAACCTTGATAACTTATCAATCACAACTACAGCAGCAAAACAACTAAGACATATATATAGCATACGTCTGAACACGATAGATAATACAGACATTCTTATTGAATTGTACCATAATCATACCATTAACCACAACTAAAATAGATATTTAGATTTATTCCTACATTTCGATTTGGCCCTATATAAGTGAAAACTTTGAATCCAGAAACTCGATTTCAGTTTGCCTTAACCATCAATCAATTTCAAAGAATAATAATGTGAAATTTGTGCAGAATGAACTGTAGATGACGTTATGATTTTCTAAATATTAATCATTTAATAGATTAATGTTATTTCATATGTTCCAACAGTGTCCAAACCAAAAATGTGAAAACGAATGTAAATGCTAATTTTAATGGATGTGCTAATGTAGGCTATATAAAAGATGACTTCCGTGGCCATCTTTAGTTATAGCGATAAACTATATGAAGGGGAATTTTTTTAACCATCTTTAAAGCAATAGAAATAGGCTCAGAAAGTCGATTCTCCGGGTTTCTTAAACAAAATAGCAGAAATAAATTATACCCATTTCCATGTGTACTGGAGTAGAGCTCTAAAACAAGCATTTGATGGCAAAAGAAATGGCCCCATAATGGCTGAAAGCCATTCCCGAAAAGCAGAAGCTCACTGCCATCAGGCCACAAAACTGTCATTGCCGTAGCAATTCGCCAATTCAAACTGGGTGACATTTTGAACAAAAAATGGGTTCATTTCGCCCATTTCTGAAGTCAGACCCATACAGCTTCCTTCAAAATGCAATGGTTTCCTTTTCTTACATTTTATCGTAATTTTCGGGGAAGAAACGCATTATATTAATGGGCGAAAATAGAGGGTCCCGTTTCACAATCCTAACCATTTGGAAACCAAAACTGAAGAACTTTCTAGGGCCAATGACAGTGTTTATGGACCATGCCATTATCTCAAATGTGAACTTCAGCAGAATCCATTTTTAAGCCAGCAGTTTGTAAATGGTCACGATTTGGCTTCAGCTAGTGCCCAATTTCAATTACAGAAACCAGAAAGTCTATTTCGAGTTTCACTATTTACAGACTTCAAACGTACATGTGTCTATTCTCGTAAATATCTATGGAATCCAATATAGATGTTCGATATTGCGATCGCTCAGGTATATACTGTATATATATATAGTTATAGAGCAGGCAGGCAGGCCTAAAAGTGCACGAATATATACAGAAGATAGACTATCGAGTTTTGAAACAAAGAAGTACGGGGTTAACATTGCGAAAGCGAATTGCCGTCTATTGATTTATGTCAAGTCATTATTTGAGACAATACTACTGGGTCACTTCATGCGTCATCCGTTATATGAAATAACTTCTAGAAACAAATCCAAAGGTTAATATCGCAGATCGCCATATTGCCCGAAGTTGAAAGAAAAACAAACAAAAATGCCGAATGGCACTTTCCAAACTTTTGCAATTATAACGTACGTGCATTCACAAACTGTAAATTAATTAAACATCATTGCATCCAATATTTTGTTCGTATATCTGTTGCCTACATTTGTGCAAAATTGTATTTACTTTTATTAAAAAAAATTTAAAAAATTCAGTATATTACAGAAAGTTGGTTAAAGATTTATGAACATAAGTCATAAAATAATATCCCATTAATTTCTAACAAATTTAAATTTCAACTCCCTTCTTTGCACAAATTCATTGAAATTCCCTTGCCCTCTTTTGTATACGTCCGGTATATAAAACCAAATATAAACAGCAATAAAAAAACCCTGGTAATTGCCGCCTGACCTGTTTACACCTATAATAACAAAATAATCATTGTCTTCATTTGTAAACACTTGTTTACACCTACAGATCAGTAATGAAAACAGTCTTAAACCATTCCATCATAGTTTAATTACGCTGAATGAGTAAAAAGCCGAGACGAAAATGCCACATTATATCCAATGAAATCTTGAAATTTCTGATGCTTATCATGGAATGCTCATGCCGACTCGCCTTAATTTCATTTACAGAAACGAAGCATCTTATCTGCACACATAAAACAAGAACAATCTTTTCCTTAATTATTATGCGCCAAAATAAAAGACACATTAACAGAAAAAAAACGTGTTGAAAATTGCCAACCACCGTTATTGAGGCTTACAAGTCAGAAGTGCTGCACTCTGGTGACAGAAGGATGGGAATAGTATTTCACATGGGCTTAAAGAGTGAAATTTAGTGGAAACATACTTGAAATAAGATAAACGAGGTGTTGATTTTCACAAGCGAATAAAAGCATCAACGACATGACACAAAGAACCATGAGTAACTACAAGCGACATTTCAACAAAAGTTTTAAATTTGTGCACTTCTCGTATTCTAAAGTTTATAATAATGAGATTAAAAGTGCATTAATACACATAGCTTTCATATTCTGTTAATTATTTTATCATTTTGAGTAATTTGCACTCGAATGAACAACAATTTTTACCATGATTAAGAAAAAATATCTGGTAACATTTGATATAAATCGATTGCATTGCGCATTAATGCCGCTTGGTTGAAACAAGATGTCTTATTTTATAAGAAGTTTCCAGCGTAATGATGAAATCATTATTATTAATGTGAATAAGATCTTTAGGAGTGACATGATCGTTGAAAATCTTAATGAATATAATAATCCTAAAATCAGATTATTTTTTAACTACACCCACCCAGTTTAAGCCAAAAATCACTAATAGAGTACAGGATGAGCAAGTAGTATACCTCATCATGATACAGTACATTAGATCTGATAAATAACAGTGATCGTATACAGTAGTTATTTTAATTAATCTTATAACACGTGTAATAGTTAAATTACATTGAAATGTCGTAGTATTTTCATGTTTTTAAACAATTAGTAGGACGGTCCATCCAGCCTTCAACAAGCATGGATTTTATTAGAAATATGCAACATTTCTAAATTTACTTATATACGAGTTATTTACAATTTCATTTGTTCACGAAACTGAGGACTGCCCCCGAATATCCTTCCGATGTAATTTCAAATGGTGCCAGTTTTACAGCCAATAAAGTTTCATTAGGAAAAATATAGGACTAATAAAATTTATGAATTTTCAGCTTATTCACAGTGTTATGCTAAGAAAATGGAAGACCCTGGTTGTTTTTGATGCTTTTTAACGGCCCATGCAGTTGCTGCCTATTAACAGAACGTAAAGCTTATTATTAAAACTATTAAAATCCAAAGATAAAATTACGTTTTACGGAGAAGATATTCCTGATGACATTGCAGAATATTTAATAACAAAAAGCATACCCTTGTTCCCCGGCAAACTCATTTTTTTTTCTGATAGTTGCCATATCTCCAATAGAGAAGAAGCACCAAAAAATAAATGCACATTTCTTGGGCAATACAATTTAAACTCTTATAAAAAGAGTGGACTCCCATAAGTCACCAGTAACGTTATACTTGCTTCATCTTGCTCATTATGCACGCCAGCAAATTAAATACTTTGCATTTTCCAAACATCTGTCACTTTTCGAGCTATCATTTTCAGCGCAGTACCATCATACAAAAATGCACCGTTACTTCGAAGATAATTACATGCCATCTCGAGTTAATGAATTTTTGTATCAGAATATAAGTATTTAGGTTGAACAGCTAGCTCTCTCTCTCTCTCTAGGCAATTCCATCGCCTGTAGTTGCCATAGCGTCAAATACAATTTACGAATATAAAAAAAAATGTTAAAAATGATGATTAGAATGCAAGTTAGGCTTACGAGTAATAGGATGCATCTATACATTGAATCGAAAACGGGGTTAAAAAACAATACTAACAAAAATGCATTAAAACATTTATGCATAATATAATGTATTTATATACCGTATTGATTTTCGCACAATTGTTTAAAACAAAGATTAATAGAAACAGACACACTTTCTGAACTTGTAACACTCACAGTGTACTCGGGACAATCAAATCACGATACTGCAAAATAGTGTACAAGAACACTGGTACTCGTTACATTTGTAGTTTTTACTACTACTTTGTGTAGTTTTTTATTAGTTTGTTTGATTGGCGGACTAAACAAGAATCAGTTGGTTTTTTTTAATCCAAAACATGGTTCATTTTATGTAAGCTATAAATATTTACTTGAAACTCACAAAAAACTAGAGAAGGAATTTACAAATTTAGCATTCTGATGACAACTACCTAACTGTCTTTACCAACTACTTTTTTTTACAAAAACATTTCGGGTCAGTGCCTGGTCAAATATTGTTTTACTCTTTTTTTTTTTTTAATTTTAAAGTTCTTTCAGGTTTCCTTTGTCAAGTTTTTCTACCAAGAATTCGGACAAGCAAGATTATATAACTGATTTCCTCAACATAAACAACATTAAAACAAAAAAGCAGGTAAATGTTAAATATGCACCTGTGCAATTGTAAGGTAAATTTAGGCAAGGCATACACATATGTAATATGAAGAAAAATAAAATAACTTACAATGTATTGATTATAAATGACCCCAAACCATTGAATAATATTGTATACACATTTTGCACCCAGTGTAACGCCATTTTCATATTTTCTTTAAATTTATTAGAAATATATTGCCTTAAATTCTTTCGGCAAATTCCAAAAATTCGAAGTAAATATTTAATAAAAGTTAGTTTATTTCCCCTTTTACAGTTATGTGTAGTTAAGCAGGCACGCTTTTTGGCCTTGCTGAGTATAATAAAATCCTAAATTAAAGCTTTCTAACCTTCAAGATATAAGTCTTAACCATTTTCTATCGAGGAACCTGAATTAATCTGTTAAAGCCTGCAGAAACATAAACGGAAATATTAAGTTTTATAGAGGATAAAAGCGTACTTTCTGCATTATAAATGAACCGAAGGGAATTTTAAAGTGACATTATAGCGAAATGATACATCACTTCAATCGACAACAGGTTTCCAAAATGTTAGTTTTAATCGGCTCCCCCAATTACCAGTTCATATCATCAACAGACGATTTTCCTAATGGATAGTTAATTGTAAACAGCTTTTAGAGCATAATGATATTAAGAAAACGCTAAGCTCCATTAAAGCCTCTATAAATATAAAACATTTGCCATTTTATAGGGGTATATAAACGAACCAAAACTAACTTAATACATTTCACGTGTTTTTTAATGGCCGGTATTAAAAATGCCTGCTAATTATGCGCCTATGTTGGAAACCATATCTCAATGGACCCTAAAACGCAATCCATTCCCAGAAAATTCATTATATCAATTAAATATCGCTTAAAAACGATTCAAATAAAGATATTTAATTGTAGGGGGACTAGCTGGGCATCGAAGGGCCACTTAAAGCCCAATTTTTTTATCTTTTAATCTCTTCAATTTCAAGGCCGGTTACAGACTATACGTACGTGGATGGCGGCACAACCAAAGTAATTAATGAAACACTCGATATAAAAACATGCTTTTTTCAACTTGAATTTCTCTAATTTAAGAGTAGATTTTGTAGGAAAAAAATCATAACCTTATCTAGATTAATGGCTGCCATATTTTTTTTTCTAAACTGGACAGCTATTGAGTTAGTATCATGAGAAACCACCGCAAATTTCGAGATTGCCCACACACAATACTGCGGTAAAGGTGTTTTGGAAGACTTAACCCTAAAATCGAAGGCGAGAAACACCTTGTCAAGGATACCCAAGTACTCACTAAGGCGTAAATTAATTTCAGTTTGATGAAACAACCTTGGAACGTTAACATGACACCCTAGGCCAAAAGTTTATGCTGACTGTAAAAATGTCAATGTAGGTCTAGACCCGAAACGCGTGGATGAGAATATTAAACAATGGGAAACCACAAAAAAAGATAAAACAGATTCGGTGGGCTTGTTATGGAAGCCCAAGCATTTTTTTGCTACATTTTCCGGTACAAGCCATTTATTGAGATGCTAGTTACTGTATATGTTGTGCCTTGGATGTACGAATTTCTAAGGACAAGTAACTGTTAATGGACAATCCCATACAAAAGTGACAGATTTCAGACAGTTTGTTTCCAAAAACTATATTTTATGGACATGTTGCCCAATAGTCAGACAATGTTTTTTATACAGCATAAACTGCAGATAACGCATATCCTGATATGGACGAAATACTGTAAATGTAATAAATGCCTATATCAAGCGTTAATTTTAGATACCGGTACAGCAAAGTTGGTAATGTATTGCTGAACTACTAATACATGTAATAACAAGACCATAACAACGCTGACTTATTCAAAAGCTCTATTTAATCCTTTGGTTTCATGGCAACGTTAGAATATTAATCCATGATTAGAAATAGTAAATATAAACACAAAGTGACGCTAGAAATGTAAAGAGTCATATTGCACCATTCAGTGCTTAAATGACTAATGTTCAAACCATCTACTGTTTTAAAAGAATTCACAGTTTATATCCGCCATCTTGCGAGAGAGGCTTCCCTAATAAAAGCATTGTAATTTTGAACATCTTACATAAATTACCTAAGGCTGTCATTTTCAAAATTACAGACGCTTAGCGCCCCCGGTAGAATATTGCACTTATTAAAATTATATTTTGCTACAACATGAGCCTAACATGATTTTTATTATTTATTTAGTAGGTCGTTAAAGGCAAGATCCCGAATTTCATTGCTAACATAAGCAGGTTACAAGTGACTGCTGTTCAGATCTACTCATCCGCAGTTCCCCCATATACAGGGTGTCACCTTGAATCCATAGATTGAAGAAAAGGTAAAAAATCCCAGCTGAATAAATTAGGATTCATTCGCCGTTCAGGAATGCGCATGCGCTATGCTAATGAGCCAGTGCTCCGTGTTATTTTTAACTTGTCTGCAATTCTAAGTGGGCATCTGGTCTGGTTTTCTGAATTGCGTTGGATGCATGCAGTTCGTCATCGCCATCGGAACATTGGTGGACAAACTGGAAGCAACGCTTCAACACGATTAATCTTTGGATTAATGCGAAAATCGTGTATGTAAGCCAAACGAACAACAATACCTATACCGCGCAGACCAACGTTTTCTGGATTTCTATAACGAACACGGGGGCACCTAATCGATTTTCTTGTTTCCTTCAACATACGAGTCAAGAAAGGCGTAGAAAAAGCCTCAAGATTTAGGTGGATGCAGTACTTATTTCAATAGCACAACTTACGAAATTCCTTTAGGCCTTATAGTAGTATATGGCGCCTCGCAGAAGGGGTTAATTAAGAATTCGTGGCAATAACGAGGCATTGCTGGCCCTTTATATGATATAACCACTTAGATAAACAAAAACTTGAATCTAAAATAGATATTTGCGCCATTTTAGGAGAAGACATAAGCAAAGGTTTAGGGAATGTCTACTCAGCGTGTGATTTTTAAGTATTTTTAATATACTATGTTAAAATTTTGTTTAAAAAAAATATGTTAAATGTTGTTGAATGCATTTTTGTTAAAAATGAAAACATGAGTTCATTTAGAATTGTGTACCCGATTTCCGGTCCTACTCTCAGTTAAAAACTGCGTACACACAGTAATAAACACGTTTCCAAGCTTTTCATTAATTGTACATGTGGCAGGCACCACTTCTGCACCCCATGCACATTTAGGGAATGCCAGGCTTTCATCGCAGGGGTTTCCCTTCGCTTTTAATATCAAAGTATGACATGTCCTATTCCAGGCTTTTAAAAAGTTAGGGCCAATAAAACGGTTTCCCCCCTCTCAGGTAGGGATCAAAATAGCTGCGGCAGATTTATTGTGATAGTGGGCCATAAAAAGGTGCAAAGTCCAGCATTCAACGCCACCTATATGCAAGCCATAACGAGCCACCATTATTAGGGTGGTAAAATATGGCGTTCATTGCCACGAAAGAGTGGGAACTTCCGGTAATTTTAACGACGTGGACAATGAGAGAGGCACCCTGTATAATCCACGCCGTTCATTTTCCCGTTCGTTACAGCCTGTTAATTCGCCAAATTTATTGCGACTATCACCTGAATGAGAAAGTTAATGTCAGGTAGGTCATAAATTTGGCGAACCAAGCGTGTCTCCCCCGAACGATCCGAGCTATAAAGTTCCATACGCTATTCCCTAGTTAGGGTCTGACTTAGCTAAGCCTCATAGCAAGTCTCTCTTATCGTATGCACGCAGGCTGCAAACTTAGCGACAGAATATGTCAGAACACAAAACCAAATGTCAACTAGGATACGTATGTTTTGTCAAAAACTATTCTTAGACAATTGCCGATTTATCATTTTTTTCTTTTGTTTTTTTGCACAAAGGCAGTAGTTGAATTAGGCGATAATGGATGTAATTAATCGTGGCAAGGAAAACCCAAATGCTAATTGCTATCACGTGATATCAGCTTACATGCATTGCAACTGAAATCAGCGATATCGAATATGTTATTAAACTTAATTAGTTGCTAGACAACTGGTTTATTATCAAGCACCTTGTCCTTTGTTACTTTACACAGTACACACTTTCTTTAGAAAAGTTCTGCGTGGTTTAAAGCGCCACAAACAGGATTTTTTTCCATCTGCCATCTTATGACTATGTACATTATGAACTGCTACACTGCAATGCGTGCTATAAGTTTTTGGGGCCATTCAAAAAGGACGTCCCCGAAATTCCTTCAAAAATTGACCTCTGTTACCCCCTGACCACATGGTGTCCATTTTAGCCCAGACTGCACCCCCTCATAGACTATTTCATATTTTTTGGAAAGTAGGGTGTCCAGTAAATTTGATGGAACGTAACAAAGGCCCATCCTATAAATTTCCAAGGGAAATTTCAGCTAAAAAATGGTGTTTATCACAAAATTTAGGCATAATTCCAGATTTTCCCGAAGTTTTAAAAATTCGCAGTACATTTAGGACTGGGGGCACATTTCTTCTGGTGTCCATTTCCCCTTTCACTGACTTTTAAAACTCAAACTTAAAATTCAAAAAATGAAAAAAACCATCATTAGTGGACGTCCGTAATGGGTTCCCCCCTCTCTCCCTGCCCACATGGTGTCCACATCTTCCCCTTCACTCCACCCCCCTCTCTCTTGAGGACGTATTTTTTAAATGGCCACTTTCCACTTTCTAGATGAGTATCACAGTACTATCACTATATTATATATGTATAAATGAGTACGTAATGGTTGAGACGATATGCATAACACTTCCAGTGCAGGGTTTCTAGAATGTTTGGAAAAATTCAAGCATATTTCAAGGATTCCAAGGCTCATTTGCTACAATATTTATCAAAGGAGTGTTTTTATATAGAATTTTCCCCATTAACAGAAATTCCCGAAGCAGACAGAAAATTCCAGCATCAAATAGCGTTTTAACACACATTTTAAGCATATAATTCCCTATATGTTTGAGGGGATAAAAAATTCAAGTACATTTCCCGATTTCCAAGGCTGCTCACCATGCATTGTCTAAAGATGGCCGCCACGTTAAAATCCACCGTAGTCCTTTGGTTAGACCGCTATTACTAATAAATCATCTGTAAATGACGCCGGACTCACCATGGTGAACATAATGCACTAGTCTATTGTGTGGCAATTTCGAAAGCGAATTCCATAGTCCAAAATGGGGGATAAAAACAAAGAGGAGTACATTCAGTCTGGGTCACGAATTCAGATCAAAAACGTCTTAGTCTAGCAAGTGCATGGAGCATACGCCATTTCACATACGAACAAGCAGCAATCTGTATCCCCGCAACAGGAAAAAACAATAAAAATATGAATCATGCATGATGGCCCTCTTATCTAATAACTTGGGAGAATTCTTAACGAAATAATGGAGTCGATACAAATAACACTTAGACACGTGCAACGAACTACGACGGATTTCAAAAGCGCAGACTGCATTTCCAGAGACCAGAAGAGGGGATTGGAGGATAGGGATAAATGATAGCTCAACCAACCAAGGCATAATAAATATAATATATACGCACTCTAGCTAATTTTTAGCGATCAAATATCCTCATTGTACACTTAAAATAAATAGTGAATGTAAATGTGCTCTTTTTGCAACAATGTTAAAAGCATTGCAATGCGTACACATCCGCATTATGTCCTGGAGTAAAAGGTTGTGATAATGTTGTAAATGCCACTAAAAGTACACATACGCCACCAGGGGGTGCTGAACCGAAATCCCCAAAGGAATACGTTTCTGGGCGAATATTAGTAAAAATTTACCATGGCCTCTTACCAAAATCTGCATAAGGAATAATGTAAGAGATAGAAACGCACGCCATAAACCATTCTTGTTGTAGCTTATCCATATTTTGCGATTCCTATCACGTACCTTTGTCATTTATGCAAAATAGGCTGTTGAAGAATTCATATATCAAATATACGAAATAGGAAGTTATTATAGTGCTTTAAATTTGGGATCTTTGTTTCATGAAATTTGGCAAAGAAAAACTACATCGTTTTACCAAAACTTTCGCAAATCCGAAACATATAAGACCATCAGCATGAAACAATCGTGCATTTGGCTGTTGAGCAAGGCAAAACAAGCCCAAAATTTGCAATTTCCTCAACAAAATCATCTACGCAAAATTCGCTAAATAGATTCGCGAAGTAGCTATAGCTTTCACGCTCGTTTTTTTCCAAGAAAGCATCCAAAGTATTTAAAGGAGGAATTACAGTATACACATGGTAAAGCGTTGATGTAACAATAAAGTGATAAATTACATTTATAGCTAGAACCTAAGTTCACAAGAAGGTGTAAAAATATTCATGGACAAGTCTATGAAAATGATAAGAGAAAGGGAGCTTATTGTTTCGATTGTAGCCCACCCTCGACACCGTCCATAAGCCTACATTCCTACGTTTTTAGTTGAAAGATACTATCCCCAAATGTATAACTCAACGTGCAAAGAACAATATTTATGTCGTTGTTTCCAAACACTGTTTGTTATGTCTCGGAGTATCACACGATAAATAAGGTTATGTTTATTTTGCGGCACAGTCATTCCTTAACACAATGCATTCGAAATGTGTTGTTAAAAACTCTGGGCGCCATCTTATCGAATGACAAATTGTGTAAACACACATGTTGAATCCGAATCGTGTACATCGAAGCAGTCAGTGTTTATGTGACCTCAAACATATCTTCCCATAACTTATGCCAATGTCCTCAACTCTCCACGACCCAGACCCTAATGGAAATAGCTGTTAAAAACATACTTGGAAGCCATGCTAGGAATTGGCACCAAAAAACCACCATTTAACAATCATAAAGCCTAAAAAAATCTTTTTTTTATTAATTTTGAAGACCATATAGAGAAAGAGCACATCATACACTCTTTATTGCAAATAATGTATAATAAATGGCCTCATAGCATTGTAATCTTAGGCGGATTCACGAAAAAGGACAAAACGACTTGGAAGAGAACAGAAACTATGACAAGAATGACAAGGTATGTCAAACATGAATAAGCAAGATATAAAACACCACTGATATTATTGCAACAAATCCCATTTCTTACAAAAGGATTACCAATTCCAAACACGATTTTTAAGGGGCGACAACAAAGAATCAAAATTTGCATATCAACTCGTGTGGCAGAGCATGATAGAAAATGATTTTCTACACTTATTTCATTTTTACACCTTCCAATGAAGAAATCAATAAAAACGCATCTCTGTAACGCATTATTCCTAGCCTGATAATTACAGATTCACTTTCTGAACTCAATTATTTGTGCAATGGGAAATGCATAAGAGGGATGCTGCATTTAGAGCCAATCAGTAGTTTGGGATGACATTAAAAAATAATGTTTATTGCTTATCTCTTATACCGATGATAAAAATTCCTTAAAATCCATTCAAAATTAAGTATGTGATCACTGCAATCAGTGCACTGTATTAAAACAGCTTGCTATCTTCCGCACCCATTTTCAAATAAACGAATGCGGACAATGAGGCCTTCAGCTTCCGCTATCTAACCGGAGGTTATTAACAACAGCATAACGGTCCATAAATAATGGTCCTTTCATCTGCAACGAGGAAACAACCTTGACCAAAAAAAACCTGACGCGATGAAAAAAAGTTCCCATCGCAAATGGGTCATCAGGAATATACATTCACTTGGAATTATCAAGCCTATGTTATATTCACAGATATTTATCAAAACTTATGTTTTGTGGTTGCCCGTGAATAATTTTACGATGAAATAAAAGAGGTAATTAATCCTCTAAGCTAAAAATAAGTTTAATTACAGATTAAATTCAACAACTAATACATAGCAGAACCTTGATTTCATTAAACCAGAGTAGCACAATACTTGAAAACTGGTTGAATCATGCATGTTATTGTGGCTCATCCATCTTGATAATTACTATTAGTGCTCATGGATTCAGGGTGTACCATGGACAATTTTAATCAAAGGTGAAAATAGAGGATTAAGATCCGCATTAAATTAACGGTTTAATTTATCATCGGCCAGTGAATTGTTTAAGCTTGTACAAGGGCTTACTTGCGAATTAGTTTACACAAAAGCTTAATAGCGAATAAGCTTATGACAGCTGTCAGCGGGGTATTACATGTTTCTGATGTGTAGAATGCATACGAATTCAATTATACACGCAGTTACATTGCAAACGTTTGGCTTTTACAGAAATTTATGTATTCTTAGAAGCTTATAATAACTCAATGGTTCGCTTAATTAAAAAAAAGCGCTTTCCATGAACACGTTTATTACGTTTGAAACGAATGAAGGACGAGGAGGCGGCGAAATTGAATTGGTAATAAATCCGGAGGTTTTTTTTTTCCCCGTCTATTCATTCAATTCACTCTCCATTTTTCCAGAGTCAGGTCATTATTTTTCCTCTGTCCAGGCCTATATAATCAAGGTATTTTATTATAATCCGTATTACAAGACCAGTGGCCAGCTTTCTTCTGTTCTGCGAAGTGGAAGAAAGGTTGACGCTTGTAATTACTGGAGGAACACATAACTTTCATTTAATCGGCTCGCTAACTCGGCTTTGACTTGCTCTGAAATAAAACTTCATCATTTTGCCGCAATATATACGGTCATGGACCCTACAGGATCTGACGTGTCAGCCTGCGGTCACATCCATTAACCAAAATGGCCGCCTGCCACTTTTATACCAGCAAGATATAGGCCTGCATTACTTGAAAACAACTAAAAATCGAATGACAACGAATGTTCCGTCTAGTAATTCATTTTTTGTGTTTGTTTTCCTTCAAGAATCGTTCCTGGTTGGTCCACTTTCCTATTTTATAACTCGCGACATACTCTTTTCTCATCGGATAACCATTTAAGAAAATCCGTTTTGACAGTTGCTAAAAGCCAATCATTGCTTTATTTCGTATTATTAGTGGTCGATATATGGTGTACAAGTCAGAAAGCAGACAACAAACCATTTCATGGCTGCTGGAAATGGTCATGGCAGCAGTGCGATCAATCTAATGTCCGTCTGGTGGTGCTACAGTTCTGCTGGTAATGTCAAAGTTTGACATTTTTTTAAATGGCACGTGTCTAATTTATAAATGCTTTAGTTCTAAGCCGTGATAGTGTGCAATACAGCGTTTGCCCTATGTTGGAATATTGCGCTCCCATTTGGAACCCTCACAGGATGGTTCATATTCAGGATATATATAGTCCACCGTAATGCAGTTAGTTACCAACATTCCGTGAGTGTGACAGAAATGCTCCACTCTCTAAATTGGGACACGTTGAGGTCCAGACGCGGAAAGATATCTATGGGGTTATGCAAACGTTTTAATCTTTCTTGTAATTCACATATTTGTTTCTCATATTTTAAAGCCTAACGACCACTATAAGAATAGACATAATCACTCAAATCCTTTGACTGAGCTTTGTGCCAAGACGGATGCTTACTATTGGTCCTTTTTGAAATGCGATAGACTTTTTGCAAGTCCAGATTTAGAAAAAATTCAATCTTACAATGACGTAGGAGCATTCTGACTGAAATGATTGGGTACGATCCCTCTACCATATGACATTTATTTGCTGACTGTAGGGTATTGAGTTTATTAATTTGAACTTTAAATTCAAACATATATACAGAAGCTAACTTACATGTTGTTGTTGTTGTTTGTTGATTTTTAACGTTGGCCTATTTCTGCAACACGAGGGCTAAACACCAACGCCAGGGGA
>JAQGBW010002984.1:0-17736 GCA_034698625.1 Julus scanicus
TTATTTTTATTTAATCTCTTTTTGTTTGGCTGTGATTGTGTTTTAAAATTTCACCCATTGAAAGTGATAGGGTTGTGTTCCAGCTTAATAAATGCAATGTAAGAATTCCATAAACCAATTCAAATGGTTTATGGAATGGTCCCCCTAACCATATGGTTTATTTGCTTACTGTAGGGAACTGAGTTGAATTGAATTGAAAATGCTGCACAAACGCAGATAAATCGATTGCTTTTGTTATATGACTTTTTAACCCAATGAAAAATGATTAACAGACAGTTACTGATTTACACAACTCCGTTAATCAAAGATCCAATTTTCAAAATGCTCATTCCAAAAAACAATTGTATTTACTTTTTATTAATAAATAATATGCTTTTGTTTTGCAATGCCAAGGGCAATGAAAACAGAATGGCAAAGAGTCAATTATTGAATACATATGCACTAAAACTGACCAAAATGAAGTACTAGCGCAACACCCTTTTTTAATTCACTGAACAAACATTGGGTTTCTGGTTCGTCCAGCAATCCTGAAAAATGTGGCCCCTACAGCGTTCGTCTTTGTCGAGCCAAGTTCGTAAAAAAACTGCTTCAAGGAAAACAACGTCTTTTTTTCCTTTTTCGCTTTTTTAACAAATCAATATTTTATTGGAATTGTCCTCAGAGAGGAGGCTGCACTCGGCCAATCAATAAATATGCCTATTGTGTTTGACAAGGACCAACAACAGTCGAGAAGGGCCAAACGCCAGAGGGCGTTTAATCCGACGGCCATCACCAATGCGCTGGACACAGCAGTGTAAAAACACAATTGTAAAATTGTGTTAAAAATGAAAAAAAATTGTTCAGAAAATATGTCCCATTTTTAAGGAATACACTGTTTTAGGAGCATTACTTAAAGAGAGCAGTGACAATTCAAACCTATAATTGTACATACTTGAAATATATTTGAAAAGTGTCTCATATTTTATTAATTCCTTTTTAAACTCGGCGAGTTATCCCTCTATGGGCTTATGTTGCTTTTAGGCAACACACCATTTAAGAATTTTATAGGACAAGCTTTTGAATTTCGGTTAATGAAAAAATATTAGTTACTTTCAGGAAACAATTAGCTTCAAATTGGCTATGGCACTTTTACCTTAAGATTTCTATGCATTTCTTGAAAACTGTCTGAACAATGCTTGATTTTTGAAGAAAAAAAAATTCGTCTTCCATACATGCTAAAATAGTCAAATACAAAAATGTCCCTTGTTTGTAAGCTAATTTTTTTGTTGTTTTCAAGTATAATATTGATTCTGCAACAGATATGGATGAAATCTGGTTAGAATAACCCTACATTACTATTTACAAAAGTATTCCTAAGTGTTTGTATCCTGAAAGCAACATCAGTCATTGAAGGAAAACTCAAAACATTGTAAACATCGCCATAATTGCAATATTGACTTGTTTATAGATCTAAGTGCAGGTTTTATATATTTTAATGATTATTATACTAAAAAATTTATCCAAACACATTTTTAAAACATATTTCACAAAAAAATTTGTTGTCGGCCTTAAATGCAATGACCAATGTTGCCTGGAAGCAACAAATCCAAAAAATTAAAAAATCATATTTTTTTTTAAAGATTTATATACTGTATAAACCTTCCAGAATAAAATAAGACAAAAAAAAAAAAATGTATACATAATTTAAAAGTTGGTTCATGAAGGGTTAAATTAGTCAGTTTCTAAATTAACAGCGACTATAAATCGCAGTTTCAAATTACAATTGTCGTTTAATAAAAGATGCACATTGCTAATATGGTATGATATTTTTCTAGAGAATCACATTAAAAATTTAACAGCGTCGCTAAATATTAAACATATTTTAAAAACATTAAAAGTTTTTTATCTACAAAAACTGCAACATTATAAGGTACTTCTCTTGATTATGTTGCAATTTAAATATTGGATGCACAACGAATATTTTAAACGTTCATTTTTAGAATTATAATCAATCAGTTGCTATTCAAGAAATTACAATGAAAAATTGATAGTCATCTCATCACTGAAGCTGGCTTATCAGCACAATATGAGGGTTTTATTGTACGTATATTCAGTAATCTCCTCAAAATTTAGAATATCATTGAAAACTAAATTATCATGACCCAATCGATGTCCATCACATAAAACTTTCATTACAACACCTCTCATTCATATTCGGTAAAAGAAACATGCATTATTAAACACTAACTTACATTTCATGGTGTTAGTCCTAAATTTCACTTCTGAAGACTTTCATCAAGGAATTTGCGTCAAAATTAATGGTGAATTCTAAAGTTATAGCGCTCCAATGGCTTGAATGACGTGTCCAGACCTTAGAATACATAAAAAAATATTGCAAAATGAAATAAAAAAGCTTTCAGTTTCAAAGAACAAATTATGATAATTTATTTGGCAAAATCTGTTTATGATATTTCCTAACAAAATTAAACACACCCCGACATGTGGCCATGATTTTGCGATTTTTAAAAAGTACCGTATCCATTCGAAACTCGTCATCATTTGATCAACGTGCAATATGTACGAGCAATATTACACGTATAGTTACGGATCTAAAACGACCCTAAAACTTGGCTACATATTCTAATGTAGAAACAATAATACTATAATTAAAAGCAGGTAAAATAATGCATTACTTCTATTCAATTCGATTGGCCTCGGTCTTGTTCGGAGAAAACTTTGTACAAACTGATGCGCTGCCAAGAAGGGTATACGGGATTCTACGGATTCTTTCTATTAGAGAAGTTAGAAATTATATTCAAATGAATAACATGCGAAAAAGCACCATAACCGCAGTTAACGAGTTAAGCAAAATAGACTGTGGGAATTTAAGAGCACAAATCGATTGACTAGAATACTTTATGGAAGTCAACAATTAATAGGAGTCTACAGAATTTTGTCTTAGAATCCTAAATCACCTGGAATCCTGTAAGCTCCAAGAATATTGTTTGATCAAATATTGGAATGTATTAAATCCCCTAAGTGGCAGTTACTTGAATTTAGGATAAAATCGTATCAGAATCATTAAAAATCACTCGCTTCACACTTGATTTGTCAAAGTCGCAACCTAGAAAGAAATTTCTAGAAACTGCAAAAAAATAAATAAATACACATTTTTTTTTGGAAAACCATGGAGCATATAGAGATATTGTCAAATCTCCTTTCTTGGTATCAAACACAATCTCCTCGGGACTCATGATTCTACAAAATATTCAAAATCAAAGATCACAGGTTTGGTGCTCAGAAGGCTTGGTCGATATGGCAGTTAGACATGTTTTCATATTTGAAAATTAATTTATGGATCTGGAAAAAATTGAAAATTATGACACCAATAACCGAAATCTGCATAAACTAAGCTTTCTGAGCACCAACAAATGCGCATACATTATTTGATTTTATCGGGTTTAAATATTGCAAAGCTGGGATAAGGTTAGGTACGGTTATTTGTAAGTACATCTTAAAAGAGTCCAGTTTTTAAAGTACTCTTTCCAAATGATATTATGTTCATCCGATTTAAGGTACGAAAACTATTTACCTGAATAAAATTTGACGAAAAACAACCAAAATTACGTTCAAACATTACTGAATGGCACAAAAGCAGTTAGAAGAAACAAAAATCCTATCCAATCCCTACCGACTGGCCTGGAAAAGAATAAAATACTGCATAAGAAAAATAAAACTCATGCAATTGAATTTGCTTGGCAGGGGCAGCGAGTTTGTACAACAGAAATTATGCATGCTGACGATTCCAAACAAGTCAACCGCCAAAGAATACGCTCCAAAAGCCCATACTCAAACGTGTCCGATAGAGCTCTAATGGGCGTAGTTAAGAAGTTAAGTCCAAATTATCAAGGTAATGACATTGTAGCAAAACAACCAGAATGCATCTCATTCAAGAATTCTGTTTACTTAGTACAAATCCAATTACCGTGGCAGTTCAAACAGAAATGCGTTCTTATGACTACTTTTAAAATGTTCCTTAATACCATACCACATAAATAAATATTAGGAAAAGTTTGAAGTCCTCGATATACTAATTAATAACCCTGTTAAAAAAGTTGTCCGCCCTTTAATTCCCTAGCAGCACTGCTTCTCCAACTATATCCAACCGTAAAAAAATGCTACTCCTTGCTGCTCAACAACCCAAATTGCATCTTGGTTGCATAACGCGACTTTACAAAACCATCAAATTCTCCAGATTGTTCCATTATAGAAAATTTGCTTCGCCTAGTGCACCTCTTCAACGATGGTAAACGGCTTGGCAAAGCTCAGGCACGGCTTTTTTTTTCCTACAAAGTAGTTTCCTGTAACATGGTGACCTGAACTTTTGCGCAGACCGTCCAACCAAATGGATTTTTAAGTGCTTGCCGAACATCACTGCCAGTATACAGCTTGCTAATTATCACAAAATTTTGGCAATGTAGACAAAATCTTCAAGAAGAAACCTCTACACTAAAACGCTGCATAATTTACACCTGTCAGGCTACATCTACGTCTAAAATCTAACGGGCTACGACCCCTCGAGCAAAGAGCCGTATACAAGTGGTATACGGGCACGAGGATCCATCCATCGAATCGAAGCATGCACTAGGCTTAAGTACGGGTTATGAAAGACCGCCTTTGCGGAACGACGCAAGCATGCCAATTGTCCCCAATTCCAATGCCGGGCTTTCAGTCCTGTAAGTGTTGGGTAAGGAGAGCGAAGAAGGTGGAACTTGTGCTCTGTCCAGGATCACTGGCTTTGTGCTGGTTGCCGACCCTGCAGCAATGGTAACAGAGTGCAATCCAGTCTTTCCCACGCTGCCAGATATGCTCAAGCCGCGTAGACTGGTTAGCTGCGTCATCGGACTGGTGGGTTTCAGGTGGTGATAGGTGGGCAGAGTGTATTTGGGAAGAGAACTCTGGGAAGCCACCACATTGGTTAAGCCAAACTGGTTTAGTTTTTCCATTAAGTTTATGTTGGCCAGACTTGCTGTTGTGGAAGGTGAGAGAACTTCTGTCGTTGTAACCCCCGAACCTGAAAAAGTGGATAAGTTTCAACTTTTTGAAAACCTGAATTGTACACTAATCTAATTACCCACATACCACTGCTGTCGTATGATTGGACAAACAGTGTACATCAAACACAATAGGACCGTTGAACCAATCGGGATAGCCGACCTACAGTATGTTACGAACCCCAGTCTCCCGATCGCCAGGTGCATTTAACGTCAGCATTAAGCTACCCAGTTGACTAAAGATATAAATAGAATTTTCTCACCTGTTATCTGGGTCGTCCGGCTGGATGTCCTCCTGCTTCTTCCAGATCTCCCTGCAAACAATTCGGCACCACGGCTTAGTGCCCCTCCTAATGCTGCTAAACCTTCAAACAGCAAAAAATGTTTTGATAAATATGTTATTCAAAACGATAACATGAAAAACAGGTGCTGTTTGCTAAAAAAAACCTATTGCTACTCACTTGGTATTTTTAAGGGTGCAAAAGGAGGTGGTGTCGATGGTCTCGATCCTTCTGGGGAATTGCAGGGAGTGGCCGGTGGAGGTTCCTGATTCTCCTTGGAAGGTGATGTCTCACTTTGCTTTGAAACTACACTTTGATCAATTGGTAAAATTCCTCGCTCATGTAAAAGTTTTGCAAGACTGAGGGTCGTACTGAATGTGCTGGTGGCTCTCTCACGACCCTGTGGACTGTTCAGGCAGCTACTTAGGCAACTGGATGGTGCGACGGTAACAGCACTTATTTGAGAGCTCATCCCACTGCAAATATAATGTACTGCTAAGAAAATTCTTTCCTTAGGGGCGGCTAAAGCTACTACGTACATTAATAAACTTGGATGGCAAAACTGCGAAAACTAAAGCACTACCAAATGAAAATTAGAAACTAAAGCAAAGAAAGAAATGGACTACTTCTAAGAGCTTGTATAGCAACATGATGGTATCTAAATAACTAAATTAGTGGAATCTAAACTTTATCATCCCCTTAGGACAGCACAACGCTTACTTAGTATAATCTTTCATGATTTAAACCCACACTTCACGACTTTAGGGATGTCAAATTGTGTGGAAGCATAAGTATCTTTCGGCAATTTTTTCTACGGCACAGAAATCATTGGCAAAACGATTTTTTCCCCCCCAAAACTATTCCCTCTCGGAGCAGGGTTTGAAAATGCTAACTTCCAGCTTTATTCTGAATGTTAGTTTCTGCTCTTTACAGGAGCAAATTTTTGACACCCCTACTTTTGTGGAAAATGCATGTTTCATATTCATGGACAGAAAAACAGCTTGATAAGGTTATATTCCATATTACAACTTGTATTTTTCAACAACAAGCAACAATTTTAACAAGTCAGATGAGCATCAGCCAAATTGGCTGATTAGATTTTCAAAGGCAGTTCAGAATTTTATAAAACACTTCAAGTTATTTTAATGAAGGAAAACTTTTTAAACTGAGTACTACACTCTGGAAATCATGATTACAACATTTTGTCGCATCAAATGAACCCTAGAGGTGTCTCGCTATAAGAAATTTACAAGTGGAATATGAAATGTAATCAAAACTTAATTTGGAAACTTACAGACAATACAGAGTGCAATCAGCAAAAAAAAAAAAAATCCATATTCTATTCCCAAAGGGCAAATTCCAAAGCAGAAGCCTACCTTCCATGTGATTATCATTACAGCAAAGCCTTTCCCAGCGATCCTAATTATTAGTGCAGGGAACTTTGGTCCAAGCATTAATCTTATAGTGCAGGGAACATGAGTCCAAGCAATATTCTTACAGTGCAACTAACTAAATCTTTTAATTTGATTGTTTCTAGTTTCCATTCTATACTAGCAGCAGGTGAGAAAATTAGGAAATGGAAGATGTGGGTCTCTGCATGCGAGCAATGCTGTTTCTACGCAAAATAATAGGTTTGATAGATAGGGTTGTAGGCCTTTGTTTAGATTTGTGTAAATGTGGGATATTACTTGAAGATATATTACATTTATTAGCACTAGATGGGTTAGACAGTTTGCTAATCGGAGAAAAGCTACGGCAGAGGAAATTAATAAAAGAAACAAAAAGAAAACATAAAAAAAAATTTTTTAAACCAACAAAGCAATGGCAGTCTACAATAAGTTACTAGAAGAGCTTCCCAAATAAAAGCAGAGAAAATAATTACATAAAAATACAATGATGATTTACCTAGGTGTTACCCTGGTGTTATCATCTGGATGAAGTACCGTTGATGTGGTATAAGTAAAAATTGTGCTGGTATTGTCGAAAAATTTTCCAGGATGACTCACTTCTTTTAAAAACAACAGTTAATATAAAATCAGCAAATGACGGAAGTATGTAAACACACGGATCAACCTTCAAAATGGTAAACACTAATACCTTCATCTTCCTCGAGGTCCGTGAGAGTGTAAACTTCATCTATTTCCTCCAGTTTTTTCTCCCCCTTAATTTGGACTCCTGGCCTCTCCTCAAAGATTCCACCCAAATGCGGTGTCGCTAGCTGCTGCCATTGATGCAGAGTTACAGAACCTTCCATAGGCTTTACAATCTGTAGTTTTTCGGGGAACTGGTAACGCCTCGTGTAGCCGGATACACCCGTCAGTCCAGAAAATGCTGACATGGCCGAACCGGTTGACATTATGGAATCAGGGGTCCGACATTGGTTAGGAGTGTGCGTGCCATCTTCAAATGGTTGCCTGACACTTGAAAGATATTCTGCTTCGCTTTGGCGGCGTAGACTAAGTCGCCGAAGAGCTGTTTCCAAGTCGTTTGAGCCAGGAACTCCAGGCCGACCAAGGCTTGAAAGAGATCTGCAAGAAAACAAAGTGCAAGTTACTATAACTGCCCAAATTTGATGCCATTTAGGAAAAGAGTCAACAGAACGAAAAGTAACATACGAGTATGTGCTGTCTTCACTTCCTTCTGCGCAAACCGAGCCTTCGGAATCCGATGCTCCTGCCCTGTCGGCACTGCTGAGATATGGTCGAAACCCTGGACCATGAGGGGTGGATGTAATTCGTGCATGAAAAGGTGAAACATGTTGTGCCGAAGACATTTGTGGAACGGAACATATGGAGCCAGAGGCATATGCTGAAGAATGGACTGCAGGTGCGCCATATAGATGAGGCAGTTGAGAAGGATTGTTTGTTTGCAAGGAATTGGCATTATGCTGCTTCGCATATCTCACAGTCTCAAATACTTTTAAATTATGTAACCTGCAATATAAATGTCAAATTTAAAAATGCAAAATTGTCAATTGGATTTTGATAGCCATGCCTTAATCATGAAGGCTTTCTACTTAAAAAGTTTGTACAACTTACTGTCTTGTATTGGGGTTGAAGCTACCAGAATCACTGCTAAAAGTACTCTCCAGTTCAGAGGCCAAAGAATCTGGGTTGACGTATGACGAGTACATTCCCATTCTACTGATGCTTGGATAGGCCTTCTTTCGACTGGTTCGGATTTGCTCTTGAGCTTCGTGTAGGAGCTCAAGAACCTCATCATACCTGATTTTAAAGTCAGAGAGCTACAAATAGAAAAATACACTATTGCAATACACTTTAACAAGGGGTATTAACTGTATAAGTAGGCTCAGGATACAATTAATTGGGTACACTCATTAATTGGGTGAAAAACTAATACAACAAGAAAGGTTAATCAGATTTGCCCAACATTGCGTCAACTTCTTTAAACTTATGTTATTTGTATGTCAATCGAATTGATTGTCTTGACTCGATGGCAAGTAGAACAAAAAAAATCTTAATTAAAAGAAAACAGAAGAGTGCAAGATTTATTTGAGCGAAGAATTTTAACCAACCTCTGTAGTAAGATCATTCTGACATTCCTTCGCAGCTTGGAGATGGTTATATAGTTCTTCATTTTCAAGTTTGTACTAGAAGCAGCCAATAACAACGTTATTATTACATGCAAGTGAATTTAAAAAAAAATCAATTGCTTATCAATTCAAAATATTACTTGTTTAAATTTAGATTGTAGATCAGCTACTTGAGCTAGCAAGTATGTAATATCCTCTTGTTGCTTGTTACATTCATCAATTTTTGTTGACAGCTCATCAGACAAACGTTCGTTCTCTAAATGGAGCTCACCTATAAATCGCACAACAGATGAGAACAATTTCTAAGACCATCGACCGCTCTAAGAACATAACCAAATCATAATTAAATGATAAAATCTGGATATAATAAATGTTCGAGTCAACTTACTAGTTTGGTGCGTAAACTCATTGATGAGTTGCAGTTCCTTATCTTCCAGGTTATCAGTTTCCAAGCTGATTTGCCGTGTCTGAAAATAAAATGTAATGCACGAATTAGCTATAACAGCGGAGAAAAGAGAGCAGCTAAGCCAGTCAAACTCAACTTACCCTTTGAGCCAAAGAAAAATTCTCATCTTCTAAGATGCGAATTTTCTTCTGTAGAAAATCCCTAAAATCGAAATTATAATACGCATTGTTATGACCTTGGAATGAGGCATATTAAACGTTGTTTCCACAATAAAGATAAATAAATAAGCAACATACACTGGTGTTCCGTCAGTAGAATCTGATTCCGAACCTTCATTATCGTGGTTCTGGTAGATGTGGAGTAACTCAGTTTTCTGAACCAACTCATGACGCAATTGTGTAATCTAGCCATAAAAATAAATCCAGAAATTAATAGGTTTTCATATTCCAAATACTTTGATAATTAAAATTAAAACTTGGTCGTTTTCACTTTACCTGATCTCGAGAAACTGTGACTTCGTCTTCAAGCACGTCGTTTCTTTGTTCAAGAGTTTGATTCTTTTGGAGCAACTTTTGACCAATACGGGCTGCTAATTCTAAGTCCTTTTCTTTCTACACATCAAAAAAATGAAATGAGTGGAATTATGTCAAAAAGTATTGGTAAAAAAACCTATAATAACCATTTAACTCTAAACATTTTCTCTTAAAAACAACTAAGTTTGTCACAAAGCAAACACTTAGGACAGAAACAAAAGATTTGAACAAAAAAGAGGCATATGTACATATACGTATTTCAGTGAATCAATAACGTTTATGGAGTATTGGCAAATAAAAGCAATTATCCCGGGTAGTAGCTTTGAAAATGGTGTAATTATAATTCAAAAATGGCTCAGGGGAGTTGAAAAGACAAGGGAGTAAAAAAGCGCAAAAAACAAGTTCTGGCACTTTTGGGTCTTCGAACCACATATCCATAAAAAAAGAAGTTTACCAGAACCTCTTTGTTGACGATTTGGTTATTGCAAATAAAGGTTTAATTTGCAATTCAAAAAACAGTTTCTTAAAGTCATTGTTGCTTACCTCTTCGAGGAGCCTTGTCACTGCATCAATATCATTGTAGGTCTTAGTCATTTGGCTCACACGACTTCCACTTTGGACTAGAGGTAAAAAAAAAGAGAAAAAATAACAAAAATTAGTTATAAGGCATATTTTGTGCAAGATATCTACATGGTGAATAGCCCAGCATAAGAATAAACCAATCAAAATGCAATTACAACTCTTTTATCTGAGGACACAGGAGCCTCTATTCTTTTTCTGACAATATAGCAAGGTTAGGAGTAACCAAGGACGGTTGCTGAATGGCACATTGAGCAATGCAGCGTCATAATTTCAAACACTGGCAATCCAATGATTTTAAAGAGAAGCTAAACATGTAATGGAATAAATGCAACTAATGGCTGAATGAAGAGCTTACATTTGCACTGCCCTAATTGTAAACATTCTACTAAAAAAGGCATTAAAAGTAAAAGGGGAGCAACGAATGATAAACTAGAGGATCTAGAAAAATGTAAACTCAGTGCCAGGCCGCAAGGCCAAAAACACTGGTTATCAAATGTAATTGGGTAACGGGACATTTAATCAAGTTTTTGCTTTTAAACCAAAAAAATATTTCCACTGAAAATAACTTAGCATACTTCTAATGAATTATAATTGTAGATGTAAACTACTTTAATAATCAGGCTTAACAAGTACCAGTTCTTTAAAGTTGTTTTCTGCATGCAAAAAAATAATAAAAAAAAATACTGGTCACAAATAAGAATTTCCTAAACCTGTGCAGTGCACTCGATTGACACTTAAGGACAATATGCACGTAAAAAAAAATGGCGCAACCAAATTGTCCCCAACAATAAATACAAGAAAATTATGAATCGTATTACACACTGATGGAGGAAAAAATTGGAGGTGGGCCAGAGTAATTTCATAACTAGCCAACAGAAGAATGGGACAATTGAGCCAGTCATGACCAGCAGGCTCATTCAATAAGCCGACAAAAATAAGATTTGCATACATTGACTAAAGTAGTAAAACCGGCACAAGAATTTTTAAAGTTTTACTTTTTACGCCCAACCGTGGGAAAATTCTGATACAACAATAAACAATTCACACCCTGATGCACATTCATGGTCAGTTTTCACCTGTTTATGCCTCAGGAATGCACGATTCTTAACCAGTGTTAATATTATAAATATATCACTGTAAAAGTTCATTTCACCTTGTTTTCAGATAGTTTAAAACCAATTATTACATCCTAAAGCTGAAGAATAAAATAATAAACATCGAACATTTATGTTCTGTAGTAGCCCAAATATGATGACCACTACTAATAAAGACACTCCCAATTCGAAACTTTGGTTTATTGGCCCTATTCCACAAAAGTATGGTCTTGTACTTGTAGGGGTATGGAGTGATACTTGTACAAAAAGTACAAGTTGTGCTCTACAGATAATATTTGAAAAATTGTAATTTGCTAGACCATACCTTACAAGTTACAAGCAATCTTGTCAGTTTACAAGTGTTCTGTTCCACAAATGTATTGCTATAAGCAAATTACTTGTAACAGGTAATAGGTAAATGATTACGTGTAAACTAAGTATTAGAAAGCATTTGGAATAGGAATATAACATTTTTAATTGAATAAACATGTGGTCCAGTGGTGACAGTGAAGATCACTTTATCTGTTTTTGACAAATTGCTGCTAAATTTACCAAAAAGTATGCCCTTTCTAGCTTCAATAGCACAGAGAAGTAGCATTTCATTTTCTCGAGACGCCATTTTCTTTTCACCTTAGACTTGTACTTTTGTGACATCACTTGTACACATTTACTAATAATTTACAAGTTGCTGAGAATATTGTTGGAATGCCATGCTACAACTCCATATACTTGTAACTTGTACACTAATGCTTGTACATTTTTTTGTGGAATAGGGCCCTGGTGAATAGAAAACTTAGCTAGTGCAAGAATTCCAAACTCCAATCATAGAGAAAAATAATAAAATTATCATTTTCACGACACTGAAACACAAAACATGCACATCATGGATGATTCGGAAGAAACTATCTTCCGGACCACATTCCCATCAGAAAGGATACATTGCAAGTAGGACATCTGTGGCATACCTGTCCACGCATTAACCTTAAACTCTTGCGGTTTTTATGAGAAAGTGCAACAAATCACAACAGTTATCCAACATAACACGATGTTGAGCCTCACATTTCCTGTTTTCAACTTCATTCTTGGCACTCACCTGACCTTTCACATTTCCCACCTTTTTCAACTCTCATCAGATGACCTTAACCATGTATGCTCTTGTGGAAGATGCTTTCCAAAAAGGTCTACGTGATGTGAATTCAGTGATCAGGGATTCGTCTGTCAGGGTCAGAAATTCATTTTCTGAATCTCTGGTCGTTATTTAAGCTTCAGTTAAGTCTTAGAAAGCACCAAATTTGATCACAGAGTAAGTAAATCCTGGATGTGGTCTTAATGGGTACATTTCATCTAGTCCACCTCAATCAGCTTTTCCATACAAAGTGAACCAGACTTTAGATGAGGATGCAGGATGACGTCAATCGCCCATCATTGAATTAAAATGGAAAGCCGCTCATTGAACTTGCTTGTCCATGTAAACTTTTTTTAAAGGCCTTGACTACACACCCAAAATCCAGTAATCAGTACTTTTCATCTCAAAATGAAGTTTTCCTCTTCAACCAGGAAATGTGCTGACTTAACCAGTAATTAGCAAACGTTTGTACACATGCCGAGAACTAAATATTAAAATCGAAAAATTAACCATGCCTATCTGAATAGGCACTGAATTATTTACATAATATTAACCCGAATTGAACCGATTTTATTACCTTAATCAAACCTTGCAGGCCAATTTACTAGAGCAAATGAATTTGCAAAGTAAAACGTGTTAGTTAGGCAGTTCGCATGAGTGGGCTAGCATTAGAAGAAATATTTTCAGAATAAAGCAAATTTGAATCTAAAATTATAAGAAAACTTTTTTTTTTTTTTTTTTTTTTGTAACCGCAGGTGAAATATTGGTATGTTATTTGCACCTTTACGAAATAAGGGTTATGATGGGCAAGATACAAAACAGTTAAATTTTTGTGAAGATAGGATAGTTTAACACTCGGATCGCAATTATGAGTGTTAAACTATCGAGCAATTAAATGAGCAATTAAAAAATTATTTGGCAACGTGAACTCTGCAGCACCCAGTTAGGTCGATTTATTAAATTTGGCACAAGGATTTATCAATAGTTGTCCAATTATAACAACTTATAATAATATGATGCCAATAAGATGCTAAACAAAAAAACGTACCAAATAAGTTTGATGAAAACTAATATCTACAGGTATAATACATTTCCATCTTTATTTCAAATGAACACATCCATTTTTCAATAGAGGATAAAAGTCGTTTTAGAATTAGTGGATGTGTTTATCCCTCAAATTTGTGATAAATTTGAGCTCCTGTCATAGTAAAATTTGCCTTTAATTTATGAAAAAATAAATTTCAGAAAACACCTAATACATGCTGTGTTTTTAGTTTCTTGAATACTGGCTTTATTTCTGAGACCAATTATTTCACAATGAAGATGGTCTCTATATTGGTGGAGATGTTTCAAAGAGCCAAGTATTTAATGGAGTTTGAAATTACTGACAATTTCATAATAAAATACAAACGGACATGTTGAGAAAAAATTAAAAACACCTGAGTTATCTCATGTATTGTTGTAAGGTATCATTCCCGATTTGAGCTGGTACTCAGAATCACATCTCCATGGATTTGCCACTCAAATCGAATTTAAATACCACATTGGTATAAATGCAACGTCATGCAGTTTTTTGGTAGTAAAGTGAGAATTCTGTACCGGATTTAAGGGTCATCAGATCACATGAACCTGCCAAGGCTACCTTAGCTCCAAAACCCTACATTCAACAACACCACCAAAAAGCTTCAAAACTGCGCAAAACGCTAAAATATCAGATAAAATTCTTCAAGGTAAATTCTGCCAACTTATTGAATGTTACCTCATCAATCATTAACCACACGCGAAGTGTGTGAATGCACGAATATATGAGAAAAAATGACTGCATTTTCAGAACCAAATGTTCAGATAATTCGAGGATATCGTTGACAGACAAAACCTAATCATGAACATATCTTATAACTTATGTTCTGCGTGATAAAAACTGTTGTTCAAAATTGCTATTGGTAACAAGTTACAATTCCACATCAGGCAAGGTACATGTGAATGGAATAGTCAGGTGCTATTAGCAATTTAGCTTGCCAACACAATCCTGATAACTTCAGATAAGCACGCTTTAAATAACAAAAGAAATGTTTAAAAATAAAAAAGCTGAACAACAGATTGTGTCATTATCACTTGGAAAATACGTGCAAATGCAATCACTTGTTGTCTCACAACCAGTTTTAGGAGGTGATAATTGATTGTGTTTTATCATTGTGATGACTTGTAGAGTTAACTAATATTTTAATCCCTATGGCTGCAAAGAACAGTAACAATGCGCTATTGAATGCGTATACCTTCAATTTTATCTCACATTAAACCTTTAGGTAACACTTGTCAACAAACAATGCCAACACCTCGGTCATAACCTCACATGTCATTATATCAACGTTGTCAACATCTACAACTTACCACTTGTGTATTATAAAAGCAGAAATTGTAATTTCTTAGTTATTTACAATAAGAAAATATAAGACAATATTCAAGAATCTAGTCAGCACATACTACAATTAGAATACATATTACTTCATTGCTTCAGAAATAATGTTTGATGACAAAACATCGCACATGCATTTCACAATGGCATGGCATTAGATTATTAACGAGATCTATTGTCAAATTAAATTAATGTCTGGCTGCTATGTGTTGCATAGTCAAAAAATTAATTAAAAACAGGGTAATTATTTCGACCATTAATTGAAAGTTTATGATATTCCATTGTCAATGCTGGTTTGCTTTGACATCCGTTTATGCGGAGAACATGTGCCAAACAGAAATATTCAAGACCACCAACAACTTAACTAGATGACTACAGAAGTATTGAATCAAGTCAATACAAGTTAATTTTTGAATATTTACAAAAAAAAGCATCATACAGAAATTTCTTCCAAATTTGCCCAACATGTGATAGTATAATCCAAGATGCCTCTTATTGGTTTATGTGTGGGTGGAAGTGGTTAACCTGTAGCAGGAAAGGTTCTACCAAATATCATGACCTTCTCAACATTTACAATTTTATAGCACATGGATTTCGGTAGACCTACGTGACTGAATCATTAGCAAATCAAAGCGTTGCATCTTACTAGGAAAACATTATTCAAATCGAAATGCTTGACTTTCACCAGAGGACACTAAATAATACATTAAAAGCTATGTCAACAACCGCGAAGATGTGAAAAAAACACGTCTTTCAACGCATTACTGCACTCAAAAATAGGCATTAGTCGCCATCACCGTTTACCTATCAATTCACAAGATTAATATTAATTGTCATTACATCTTTGCAATTACGCATCGAAATCACCTTTAAAAGGAGTAACTACAACAATCAAAATCAAGAACCAAGCTGATAAGATGGTGTGGAGAAACTTCCATCAATTGCACTTTGGAAATGAAACTACGAGGGATGTCCCAAAATTAAATTACTCTGGGCATCTATTTATTCCATTCGAAAAACGGAAATCTACATTTTAAAGAGAGTACCTTTCTCTATTTTTCAACATAGTCCACGAGCCGATTGATGCACTTGTCCCACCGTGACACCAGTTTCTGTATCCCATCGTTGGAAAAAAGTGTTCAGTTGGCTATATTTACAACCAATGACAAACTGGATTTAATGAGCTCATTGTCACTCCTGAAGTACTGTCCACCAAGATACAGCTTCATGGACTCGCAATATTTTAAATTTTGAAAAAAACATTTTGTTGTTGTTGCTTTTTTAAAGATGTTTTTCGAAAAACTGATGTTTAGCACTAATTTCAAGCATAATTCCAGAGATTTCTGAGGTGATACAAATTCAAGCACATTTCCAGATTGTCAAGGCTGCTCGATAGCATGTAAAAGCAAGACAAACATGTTCCCAAATCCATGAGCTAGATGCATCTGAACTAATTTTGTTAGTCCAATCAGTGCTAATTGGGCAGATTTTTAAACAGATCTGCTTAAAACACGCTCAGGTTATTGTATATATATATAAAACGTTAGCTGTAGAGAGTACAAATGTATATTATTCGAGCAAAAAAAGTACCCTTTTTTAGTTCTCGTTCATTAAAAATCAATACTATTCTGGAAAACAGTGTTCCCTTGAGATTCAGTAGGGAGAGTTTTTCAGTAATGGCGTTTTAACGACATTAGTACCAATGGAAGTGACATTCAGCAAAGCAATGCAGCAGTATTTTCGATGTTTGTACCTTGTGAAAAAAAAAAAAAAAAACACTGTCAAATAAGCTAAACATGAGATTTTCACTGAGCAACTTTCATACTTCGCCAATCCAATATTTCGGATTCCAGTTATTCTTAAATGGTTTCAAGTATACAGTATAACACACCAGACTGTCAGTCACTGATAACAAATCTGCATATAGAGCAAGGTTTCCTGTCTATTTATAAATCCCAAGTACGTCAAAACACCATCAGGTACCACAAAATCCTGAAATGACAATCACTAAGGGCAACAACATTCCATATTTAGTTATAGCTATTGAATGACATATTATTCCAATTTTTACATAAATTTGTCATACTGTCACAACATAAATTCACCATTAGTTCTTTGTGGAACTTAAGTAATGAAACAACGCTGTTCGGATTAAATCTATCACTTTATCTGTTTAATTCACTCCGTAACATGGAATATAAAACCTTATCTAATCGTTATTTCGTACTTTGTTCCTATAATGAAACTCGCCTTTGCTGTCTATGTTTCCCGATTAATTTCCCTTTAGTGTGACCAGAAATATTTCTTGATGGTATTTGAAATCCTACAAAATTTAAATTTTAAAGGCTAGGATAAAGATAAGGTGTTCTGATAAGTGTAATGTGCAACACAGGACATTTATTTGCAGAATCGAATGAACAACTCAAAAGAGTTTTGGACTCTTAAACATGATCTTATCTTAAATGTGGATTTTCACATATCAATTTTTTCACGTAAAAATGTAATTTGATTAAACTATAAATACCACAGGTATGTGTTTTTGAGTGGTACACTGCAGACTAGCAATGGACCTCTCATTAATCATGTCTTTTACAGGGTTGCTACCAAATTTAGCAATCAAATTTCCCTGATTTTTCCTGACCAAAGCTTTCCTTTTTCCCTGACCAAAGTTAGCCATTTTACCAGATCAAAATTATCATTTTTCATAAAAGC
>JAQGBW010002985.1:0-17735 GCA_034698625.1 Julus scanicus
ATTCGACAATAATAACAATTTTTTTGTCATGTAAACGCAACTACTTTTAGACTTGGTTTAAGGTACGTTTATTTATCGCAAATTAAAGTACTTTCAGTGCTCATGTAAACGCAGTAATTGTTGCCTAATTTAAATAAGTAGACTCTACTGATGCAACAGATGCTATATATTACTGAAGAGTCTTTATACACTATTCGCTTATATATATTAACTCATCGGTCATAATACTAAAATGTAAACGCAAATTTTAAGTTTGATTCAAGGAATATCAAAGTTAAAATATCACAAAACTAAAATAAATCTCAAAATTCGTTACACTAGCTAAGGGGATATTGCAGTTATTTTTGGCCGGCACGTTTTTCTTAAGACCTCCATTATATTCGTGCTTTGAAAATTAGACCAGTTTACCAGTTTCGCTCTACTATAAGGTGAACCTTCAAAAGGTGAAAATACATATAAAAATAAAACAAGAATGAACTTACCCTTAATCAACGTTAATAGATAAAATTTGGAGATTGGAGAATAGATAGGAAGCCATGCTGAAAACCCGTAAACAGAAACTACGAGTGGGTAACTTAACCCAAATCGCAGAACTATTTTTGGATTTTTACATAAGAAACATCCGACGCAGCCTTCTTGGGATATAGCCCCCATTAAAAGAGGAATACGGCAGGCAAACAACCAGACAGAAACTGTTTTGGCAAATATTTCCACCAGGGGATCAATTAAGGCATCCTTCAAAACTTGCTGCTATGAAAATAAAAAGCAAAAAAATGATAAAATGGAATTTGTGAAGAAGATTTCAAGCTTAAAAGCTTTGTTAGTAATGTAAGCTGATTATGCATTTATAATCAAATAGGTTTTAATGAACTAAATACGGATTTTTTAACAATCTGCATCATATTGGGATGAAAGTTTTCATGCAGATATACAAAACCTCCAGATAATGTCACTCAGAGAAGTCACGTCACCAAGATGTGAAGCCATCATATCACTCTTCAAATTTTGATTAAAGGGATATAAAATTCACATCCTTTGGTGATAATAATTTAAACTTTTATTTATGAAGACCAAAATTATCAAACATGATGTTATAGTTTTTCTTTGTAGGATGTTATAGCCAAAAATTCATTAGAACATTTTACTTACTTTGAATTTGAGCATTGAATTACATTATATAAGTGATTTTCAATATTTTTAATTCAGGGCATATAAAATGGCGCCAAAAACTTTGGTTGCCTTTGGCGCCATTTCATGTGCCCTGAGTTACAGACATATTTTCTCCCAAGTCTACCGAAAATGAAATCCGATGTGTTGTTTCAAATATTACTGGAATCAGACACTACAAAATGTGATTACAGTTTGAACACAAAATATATTTTTAATCAGTTTCATAGTTTTTTTTCCCTAATTCACATGATTAGCGTAAGAATACATATCGCTCAACTGCGATATGTATGATATTCATGCATCATACAGCGGAGGGTTACATCTCTCGAATGCATAAATAAGATGCTGAAGAGAGAAAAAATAGAACGTACGTTACAATATATGCCATTAGAACATCTCTTTGGATACGTTGCGTTTACTTTATATTTCGACTCCGGAAAAAAACAACTGAAAATACCGCGATTAACATTTTTTAAATAAAATTTCATATAATAATATTTCGGGATAGATTCTATTGGAAGGGTTGTTTAACACGGTCTCCATTGGCACTGCATCGCGAGACGCTGCGTTAGATCGCTACAATATGATTCCATCGATTAATAAATTAACGAGTAATTAAGAGCGATAATTAGTTAAAATAGTCACGATTAAGCCCGGCTACAACAGAAATAATGCGCTACAACGGTACTTACAACAATTGAAATCGGATTGAACGAACGACGAGATGATTAAGATTTTTAAAACGTACCGAAACAACGCCATTACCGATAAACCTCCTTTTTACACAATCTGCGATTTCTGGCTACCTGATTTAATACCCGTGCAAAAAAACAGCGTTCAAATTCGTCGAATATTTTCTACAAGACATGCATTTCACCTTTCATTCATCTAAATCTGTATGCAAGTGCAAAAAAAAAAAAAAAAAAAAAAAAAAATGGATGATAAAGATTATAGAGAAACACTGAAGTTTCTACTGTCACACTTTAGTGTGTTTTTTCCCTTTAGATGGACCATTTTCAGGTGGAAAAACAACAATAGTACATCCAGTGTTTCCCTACAATTTTGGTTATCATAACCGAAACATTGCAATGTTACATCAGCGTTTTGCATGAAAAAATCAAGAGATAAACATGGCAAATAAAGGTACAATTGATTGACGGAGAATCTCAGATTAAACTATTCGATTTCAATGCTGGTCGCATTATAAATATACATTTACATTTTAAATATCATCGTTTCTGATTAAATTATATAGGAAAGGCAACAAGTTTTTTAGAATTTCTATTGATATATCGAAGTCCCGCTTCGCCACATTTGTCATTACACAGAAAATAGTAAACTTATAATCCGAGGAATTTTGAAAATGTTATCATTTTCAAGGATTATTTCAATAAAGTTGCATACCAGATGCAACATTTGTTCATAAATCTGTTGTGCAAATTACAGGTTGTCTGTCAGAAGGGGTTCTGTGCAAATGTTTGGGAAATTTTGACGGATTCCCATCAACAAGTGAAAAATGATGCATTACCCAAAAAAAGAACACTTGCACTTTTTTGTCAGTTGGCATATGATAGAATTCATATCAAAATTCAGCAGGTTTTTCAAGCCATTTATTTGTTACCCATGCAAAAATTGGGGAGAAAATAATAAATTATAAAATGATTGTTTACTTAATTGTATACCTTTATGACGTCTAATACCTGATGAGTTTTGAAATGAATGAAGGTGCATCCTGATGGATTTCCAAAATCTTGCATGAATTAGTTTTGCAATTTAGAAAGTTAGATCCTATAGAATTAAAATAAACTTTAAACATATTTGTATACCTTTAAGGGCCCTGAATAGAAATAAATGAACTATTATTAATACTTCTCTGCATTTTTCGAAATTCAGCAAATCCCTCAATACATCTGTTTTAATGCTATTTGTACATCTAAACTGATGGACATGGGACATGGGAGGTGAATATTTTATTTAATATTATGAGTGCCTAATCTATTATGGAAGTACATGGATAAGTTGCGTCAGAAGTGACGTTAAATCAATATTTTGCAATTCCAATATGAACTTTACTTAATGAAGCGACTTAAATGTCCATTACGTGGGACAGATGTATATACTGTATATGGCAACTTCTGACAATTCTTGTATTTTGCTATTTTCGGAACAGTAATTTTTCAGATAATTTCAAACTTTATTAATGACGAAAAACGAAACACGAAAGTGCGCACCCCATCGATTCGTTCAGACATCACATCTAGGGTGCTTTAAGACAACAGTAGCTTAGTATATAAATTTAAATATTAAGCCAGAAAATGGACGGTATGATGTATAAGTTAGCAGTACTGTATATGGCTATATAAACATTAATTTGATTGAGACGGTCGTTAGATGTAATTCATCACATGAAATTTTAAAGTGCAGCCGACATTAGTAGGCATCACTTGGTTACCTCGTCAGATAAGAAGTTATCCAGTTAAGCTGACAATTCCTTGCTTAATTTTGAATTTAACGCTACTATGACGATTGGGATTAGATGAAATGGATTATTTAAGCTTTGTGATCCAAGTCTGGTTATCCAACGAGGAAAAGAGCCCATTAAATATAACGTCAAATCTTTAGTGGACGATATTGGTATACCAGTGAGCTACACACCAGGAGTTTTGTTAGAATTATTTGATAATGTCAACACATAAAATGAAAGTATCGTTGCAAGATGTAACAGGTGTCTTGTTAGTGGTTGTGTACAAAAAATAGAAGAACCAGCAAAGTGTATTCTCAAATGGTGACTGACCAGTTCCAGCTCTTAGTGAACAAATAAATGAATGAAATTAATTCTGATTTACGCTATTATAACTATAATAAACTTTCCTCATTTTTAACATATGATAATTTTTAGGGTCGTAGGATTTGGAACGCGTCTAGCCATGTAAAAGCCAAATGAGATCGAGTAAAAGGTTACCCAAATGTTCTTCTCTATGCAGTGATTACAATGATTTGCAGATTTAATCTTAATTTTGATTTGGCATCAGACAAAAATTTGGAACACTGTATATGCAGGTCCCAAAAGTAGACATGTTTTCATTTGTAAATTATAGGAAAACTACAATGCCAAGCAAGATATTGAAAAAAGAAATTAAAAACAAAACTCAAAATAAACATTACAGCTGCCAAAAAAAATTGCGAGGTACTCAATTAAAAATTGAGCTGAAATAAATCAGAAGTCCACTGCATTACAACCACGCTTGAGTCCTTGAGTTCAACTGAATGTGTTTGTTGGATAGCTGCATCAAAATGATGGAAATTTGATTTGGAAATATTTAACCACTTTAGATAACTTCATGCACTTGAGATGGTTATCAACTCTGAAATCTTCAATTAAAGAAGTTACTCGTGGACACTGACATTCAAAAAGCGCCACCTAGACAGATTTTCTCAATTGCCTTTCGTAACCCAAAATTCCAAGAATCCCAGAAAACGTGACATTGTTGCCAAATTTTCAACTAATCCATGCCGGCCAAATATGAACCTCGAATTAGCGTGCTTTGGATAGAGCTTTCTTACAAAGAATCTTGAAAATGGAATGAAAGACTCTACTTACTGTTCTACGGCATTTGTCGTTGTACAAACATCACTTTCAAACTAAACACAAGACTCGAATGAACGAAGCTCGTAAGTTGGTAAATACTACTATTCTACACATAAGGGCGTATGGGTGGAATCGACTGCAGTCTAGATAGTTGAAATTTTTTTTTTTTTTCATTTTTTTTTTCATTCTTTTTTTTTTTGGTTTTTCGTTGACTGGAACTTCGTATAATCGGTTGACAGGAGCGCCGAACGATACGTGACGGAACGTTGAAATCATCTCCAATTCTCGATTGCCGTTCTACACGAAGACGGTAATGGTGATGTCATCAGTGACTGTGGGGCGTCACTATTGGGGCATCGCTTTCAAGATGGCGTGCACTTCCTCAGCAACGGCCATTAGAGCAAATTCGAACTGCGCCTAATTTGGAAACAATGGGAAAAAATCATTCATGTTCAAACACGACCATCAATAGTCAACAGCACTTTGGCTAACATTGAAGGATTATTTGTTGCACTGGTCTTATAAATTGAGAAAATGAATGCCTTAGGAATCATTCAAAAATTATGTCACACCTAGCGGGGTGGGTGGGTTGTTTGTTTTTTGTGACAATTGTGACCAAGGGATGGGGGGAATTGTCACTAAGGGGTGGGGGGTGGGGTGTTTAAAAAGAGGCAAAAAAGTTTGACATAATTTATGGATCACTCCTTATTCCCACAAATTCGTAAATTTTACAGGAAAAGAAAATTTTAGTTTCGGCATTCCTTTTCAGGTTTAATACAAGACAGAATTGACAAGGTAAGTTACTTAAATCCAATTATTTTACCTTGGTGCGAACCATGGCAGTCCTCTGATCTCGTATATGTTCCAACGTTGCGGCAATGTCAATCTCTTTCGCACCTGGAAATGTATGCAAATAATTTGTCACCACCAGCGAATAAGATTCGAGTAAAAGAAAGCTATGAAAAATCTGACAATTAATCACTGACCCTTTGCCATACGGTTTAAGACCATGTCGATCAGGCAATAAGTGCCCGTGCGCCCAATTCCATCACTACATAAAGGATTGCATGAAATCATTACAAATAACATAAAATGTGTCAAATACATGCCCTTGCAATTTCATCTTTAATTTGCAACGTACCTGCAATGAACGACAATGGGACAGGAACGCCCTCGGTAAGATTTGTTCACTTTTCTGAAAAAATGAAAATTCAGAAATTCGCATCCATTATTGGCTGAATTTTTTAAGACATACTAGGTCCTTTATAACAGTAATGTGTTGACCACTGGCTGATCTGGGTCAACCATTCCCTCCCCACTTTTAAATTTGTGACTATTCAGGTCAGAAATTAGTGACTAGTTTCAATAAAGCCATTCAAAGCACAAAAAGGACACTGTCAACTTTGATAAAGGCCTTTGATTTGCAAAGAAATAATTCATAATTGCCTAAGGTGACCCAGATTTGCCAGGGTTAACCAGATGGCCAAACGAGTGCAAAATCCAAACTGATTCAAATAGAAAACAGACGAGGCGACGGCATAAATTCTGTCCGTGAGTCTTCGGGATTAATAATCCCTGGCGTGAATTGGTGGGGCTATCTATTGCCGTGCAACTGCCCATATTAATGGAAATGTGCGTGATTAGCAGATACTGTTAGCAGGGTTAATTAGCCTGGAAATGAAGGCGGTGAAGGAAGCAAGGGCTGCAGGTTGACTAGCAGTGGTATCCCCCGAAGGGTGATATGGCTATTTGTATATAGTAGTTGGAGTGAGGAGGATCCCTGACTCTCCCATCACTTTTGTGACTATGCAATTTGTAAAGACCACAATTGCAAAAATCACAAAAATGATGAAAGCGGCAGGGCAGTGTTAGTAGCTAGAGCAGAAGGTAGCTAGTTAGTGGACAGCGGTCAAGTATTTCCAGTGTGAACAAGGCAGAGAGTTATGAAGGCGGTGAAGCGGAAAAAAACACAAACATGGAGGACACAATGCCAGTAAATCAGCACGGACTGGCTAAAAGCAACACACGCAATTATGAGAATCAATTAATTAGTTTGTCATTCCCACCTAATTATTGATAACTAAATTTGCCTCAAAAATTTGCCTTATTTTAATAGATAATCAAAAAAACAACGTGAAACATGATTTCTGTTAGTATTTTAATCCCCAATTTTTCAATCTTTTCAATCATCATTTACTAATATTTCTTGAAATTGTTAAATATTGCTTCAATCAACAAATATTAAAAACCCTAAAACACGGTATTAATAATTTCTTAAATACTCTTCGAATGAGTTCGAAGTATTTTTACCTGCGGAAATCCAGAAGGGCTTTGGTTGAACTTGGTACTCCATTATCGGGCCATGAAAGGAAGTGGAATTGAGTTACAGTACGAGTTTCTCCAGTTTTCAGATTTTTCAAATAGAAACTTCGAACCAGATAGTCCTCGCACCAAATATGCTCCGAAACCAAATGAACCTAAATTCAATGCAAATATATGCTTATATTAAACTCGCAGTTTTTGATGTCCAATGCAATTTAGTGATGAATCTAAATGCTTAAATCATGCGCTTTTTAAGCTAAAATAGCACATAAACGACAAGGGCACTTACTTCATAAATATGATAGAGTTCACTTCCTTCTTCAGGCCAATATCGATGGCACATGGCTACGCCATTTTCAACCAGGCGGGTTAGCATCACAATCACCACACTACCTTGTTCCCATATCATCTATATCAACAATGAGTAGAGGAAGGAGAAAAAAAAATAAGACAAAGGTTGGAAAAGAATGTATAAAGTAAACATTATCCCACTATTTCATTTCAAAAAAGACATGTCTAGCCTCTGGCTATTCGAGGAGAGAACAGACGTTGCCATAGCAATCATATTAAAACTATACCCAAAAGCTCAAAGACACACATGCTCCTTGAAATGCAGTTTTATGACAATCGAAACGTTCTGACACAATGTCACGACTTCAGTTCATAACATAATAACTACATCGAGGTACAAGATCAATCCATGGATATTTTAAAAAGTAAATTCTTAAACATCTCTAAATATTTGATACTGCAAGTTTTTTTATCAGTAAAAATAAGAAGCAAAACTATCACTATACCGCATATAAAAGAAAATGATTAAATACTGAAACATCCATTTTTGATACACCAATGTAAATTTAATATGCTATTTTTATTTTATCTTTTGCGTTAAATTTAACTATAAACAGATAAACCATATCGAATTTAAGTATGCCAATAAATTTTCCATGAAATTATTCAGGTAGCTGCTGGATGATTGCACTTAACCCGCCATTAGCGACAAAAGACTTATTACAGTAATTGAGTGAATGGGATCGGTTTTGCTATTAGCGCCATTGCGACCACATGCAGTTTATAGCACAACGAAGACGAAAATTGGCTCAGTTATTGCCGTTATTATGAAACGCTGTATTAATACGAAATAATAGCGAATTGGACGCTGCAGGAGAAGATCGTATTGTGCCAAGACACAATGGGGAATTGGGGTTCGAAATATGAAGACCCCCTGATGGGTAAACAGAGTACAATAGGGAAGAAAAGATAATTTTCTCTACTAGTCCCAACGCCCCAGTTTTATCACAAAAAATTAAAGTATATTCTGCAGCATTGTCCAGACATTGTAATTAACATAAACGTTTAAATCTTTAAAAACTGCATATCAAACATCAAACATTTAGGTGTTGAACATCAGACATACGCTTTAGCATCCATTTAAAATAATGTGGACTACTATTTTTAAACTAAGAACATGCTATATAGTAGTTGCAGGAGATATTCAGAACATATTTTACTTGTCAAATTTGTTAAGGGAAATGATATGCACTAACCTGCCAAAAGTCAGCTGAGGTATGGGGAAGAGGTCCTTGAGTGGCAATATAAGCCGGGTTGCGTGGATCATGATCGGTCTGCAATCAAAGAAAAAAAAAACGTAAGACACATTTCTGCTGAACTTAGCAGAGAATTTCTTGGAAGTCATCGATCCATTGCTTATGAAACATGCCATGCGACTTACGATAGAACTAGCGTTGATGTAATCGGCTCCGGCAATGTTTGTCAGATCGTTGAGAACCACCCTGGAATGATCGTAAGGGAGGATGTCCTCGTAGCGATTTTTCTTGATATTATTGGCTTGAATGGCAGCATCGACAACCGAAGGATCGGCTTCGTAAGCACACAGAGCTACCCATTCTTGATCCAATCTATCCTTATTGGTCAAGTGATCCTCCATGTAAGACTGAAGGCAAAAAAATTACGTGTAAAACTTGTATTTGTGGCCCAAATATAGGACAATGAGGTTGATTAAGATGATAAATTTACGTACCAATACCATGTGTCCAGTGGAGATGTCCATGTTTGAAACGACTGGTTCTTCATTCCTGAAAATATAATAGATATTGCAGAAAACATCAATGGAAATTCCAACTCGATTAGTGTAAGTAATTGAATATTACTCTTAAAATTAACAAATGAAAAAACACGATATTGTTAAACTTATAAAACAGCGCGAAAATTGTCAGTGTTCAACAAGCAACATTCAATTTGAATAAAAGATAATGCAGTAAATTCTCAATTTCGGATTTTCTTTACAACTAATAATACAAGACGTTATTTATCATTTGATCCAACTTATGATTATCAAGATGTTTAAACTCCAATAAAGTTGATGTAGCATACTTGTATAGCAATATTCTATAACCAGTAACTTTTTTGTAATGCAGTGTTTCCATGACCAGCTGCATGTAACTCAAGAAAATATACAGGATCATTGCAGGAGGAATATGGTTTTTCCATCCACCATAAACAATCCTCATCCCAATTGGAATTCCTTTAACACGATATACGTCACAGTGTAGCTAAGAATGTTGATGAGCGGTTAAACTGCACTGGGAATTTTAAGCAGCACGCTGGGATATTCCCTTTCAATGATCCGACAAGATATCGTCTGATGAAGTTTCTCAATATGCGAAATATCGGCGTGAACAAGGGATTGAGAATTGAATAAAACCCCTTGATAAGACGAGAAAAAAAATCTCAAGTCGATTGCAGCCATCAGAAACGCGCCAAAGTGACAAACAATGGCGTGCTCAACTGCCAATAATGCCATTTGTAATAAACGGCAACCATGGCAACCCCATCACTCCCGCGATAATTGAACCGTCCTTTTTTTTTTGTTCACTACCCTCGTCAATCGTATTTCGGAGGCACTCTCCATCATCTTCTTGCATTATTTCAACGTCAAATGCAATGCCACTGATACTGCTGCCTTAATGCCACTTCCTTCCATTGATTATTAGCGAGGAAAAAAAATTGCATAAATTTAATTGAAGAAAAATCATTTCAATTCATTTTGCTTTCTCTCATAAGTAATTTGCATTTTTTTCCCTTATGGACAAGAAAAAAAACTGAAGTGCAAATTAAAAAAGCATGTCAGCTCCATGCAAATACTGCTTAGTGCCATCCTGGCAAGAACTACCATCCCTTTGGTATTTCCGTGAATTTTTCGATAATTGACTTTTCAACATCAATATACGTCTGGATGCATAAAATATGCTCATGTAATAAAAAGTACGAATACAAGGTGTCACGAGAGATTTAAAACATTCATAGATAGATGAAAAATTTGTTTTATAGTTAAAATAACAAAATAATGGTTCAAATATATTAAAATGTGCACCTAATTCCGAATTATATAGCGAATTGTTAACCCAGTTCATTAATTTAATGTCGTTGATAAAATAAACTTCAATGGTCGATTATGCTAATCGAAATTGATGAAATCCTCCATTATGAAATTAATGCAGAGTCACAAAAAAATAGCTAAACAATTTTTGGTAGACTACTCAGCAAAATTAATCCATTAAATTCTAAATAAACAAAGCGAGTTTCGAGTATTTAGGATTAAAAGGCGACATCGTGTAAGCCGCATTAGGCTTAAAGAACGTCCAAAGGCATTAAAACAAACCGAATAATAAAGCTTTCAAATTATTTAATGAAGGAAGACAATGATGAAGGCAGAAGAACAAAAGATTTATAGTAATAGAAAAAAATGTTTTTCGTCCGGGCACTTTCTTCGCCAGCAATATCGAGCCATCTCATCTAAAATTTATTCAGCCTTAACTTATCTTCATTGTTTGGCCTATAATAAATCTTCCAGCGAACTAGTTCTAGCTTCCAGTAAAAGAAGAATGAATTGCCTCGAACCATTGACTATGAAATGAATCGCGAAATTAAGCCGAATAGGATGATGAAAATTTCTTTTAAATTCTTTCCCAAAGAGAACAAAAATCATCGAGTATTTCAAAATGGAAAACAACCCAAACGAAAAAATGAATACATTTGAAGGGAGACATAGATTCGCATCTTATTTAAATATTTCAGTATTTTCAAAAACTAAAATACTACGTTTAAACAAACACTGACAGAAGCAAATGCGAATTTATAGATAATGTATAACTACAGTTACTTGCGAGTTTCCACATGAGAGAAACTCTCGAGATGCTCTCTATAACAGTTTTCAGTGTAGCACGTGCAAAAATGCACGTGCTACTGTTCGAGAGCTGTCTTTATTGAATTTTATTGTTAGTGGACACATGAGTCCTGGCTTTCTGATAGCAGCTCGCAAAATACGAACCATGTTCGAATTTTGAGAGCAGCTGTCGAGAGCTAGGCCATAAGTATACCAAAAAAAACGCCGAAATGATGGCCTTTCCCGCATATCAGCAAAGCAATAAAGTATAGATGCTTATGTTTAGGGTTTTTAATGTTTAGGGAAATTTTGTGAAATACAAGATGTGATGTGTAACTCGCGAGAGTTAATCTCCCCTAAAAACCGAAATTACACCAATTGTATCTACTGCAACACACGTAACACTAATAATAATATACAACTACAGACTTTTAAAATTCTACGTCCAACTTTTTGAAAAGGGGAATTACAGGTCAACTGGTAAATGCAATTAGGTAGATTTCAAATGTATTCGTTTGATAAATCTATTTCTATTACTGTCAAACTACTGCCTAAGGCATTTGGAAACGTGCTGGCAAATAAATTAAAACCTGAACAATTATGCATGATCAGCCCAAATTCGAGCACTTTTGAGAATCAATTCAAAATCCGTCATCATACCGTATTAAGCCTTCATTCATTACAGCTAAGCTATCGATGTAAATTCAGCGTAGAATACGAGGTATTAAAGGCTTTCAGTATTTCATGAAATGGATACAGAGGTCCTCTTAAGACTCCACCGCCTTAATGGACTCCTTTTTAGCGAACACACGAGCTTATCGTTTTTTTGCTCTTCTTTACGAAAACATGAAAACAAATAGGGGAGGTCTATGTGCAATCAGCTCTGGCACAAAACGAGGCTTCCGCTGCTTTGCAACGGGGAATTTAAGCATTTTGATCGGCTGTCGTGACCTAACATACGATTAGACGATAACGATTATTGGACGAGAAGGAAAACCCAACAATTAGACGCTGCTGCATTTAGGAAATTTTGAGCATCGGAAGTTTGCACGCATAAAAACTTCATGCCCAACTGCTTCAATAATGTACTCTTTGTTTCCTATATAGACAAGGATTAGGTATGCTTAAACATAGGCTAGATGATACTTAACGAAGATAGGAAGGAAAGCAAACCAATAATATCCAAAGTAAAATCAAATCACGATTAAATAATAATCTAGACGAGAGCAATATGCTTTCAATATAATGTGTGTCGAAAAATGTGCATAAACATGATAAAGTTCTTATGCTCAAAATAGTGACAAAATGTCGTTAATTTTAATTAATTTTTTTTAAAACTATATACCGTATCTATTTCATAATCTTATTTTACGAAAACTTAAAAACCATACCAAGATTAATTATGCCAATATTGTCCATGTGGGCTCATTGGATGACAACATACAATTTTTCAAATCTATTCAATTAAGTGTTTTTCAAAGAATAACGCCCATATACCCTGGTAAAAAAAAACAATAGAGATATCTATTGTTTTCTATTGGTATCAATACAAAATTCTATTGGTTTTATTGATTTCAATTGTTTTCTATGGTTTCCTTTTGTTCAGTCAATACAGTCAGACCATAAAAGTCAATAGAAGAGTCAATACAGGAACAATATAAAACAATTAATACCAATAAAGTGTCCAAATAACAAAAGAAACCAATAGAAATCTCTATTGGTTTCTATTGTTTTTTTTCACCAGGACGATACTCAATGTAACAGCTAATGTGCAGTGAAATATCATATCTACCCACATATATTTTCAAGATGCTTCCTCCCACCTTTAAATCTTATCTTAAGATCATATCGTTTTCATAATTGTGATTTTTGGAACTTGAACAGGGGGTCATTGGGTTTACATATTTCAAAATGGAGTTTCGTTACCAGTTAAAACCTATGTTGTGCCGTTGTCATTCTGGATGTCTACATCACGAACAAAACAACAGTTATTTGTTTACAAGATTTGCAAAATGTGGCGAGAAAGAGAGGGAGACCGACTATCATGAAACCAGAATGGAAATTAGGAAGCATAAACGCGTTAGCCAAAGTGTTGTCGAGAGTTAATGTAAATAGTTGAGCAAGATTATCACTCGCTATTATTTTCTTAACAACTCCGGACTGCAGGCAGTACATCCCTGTACTGCCATACAATTCCCCACGTACTTCCCCCCTTTCCTCGTGCGCCGAAGTAATGAATGATCAAATATTTATATTATTCGTGAATGGCACTTAACAGCCCGAAGAGATAACAACGGACGGATGCGGGTATTATACATTGGTAATGAGCTCGTTAAAATTAGATCAGCCCGGCTCGTATACGTGCATGCGGTTTATTGCCGGCTGCAGTGTTCTTCTATTCATGCAATACGCGCATTTCAAAAGAGGTTCCTCCACGTTCGTCACTAATGTTGATTTTACTGACGGACTCGTGAATTATTCAGTCAATGAAATTTCATAATTTTCGTCAGCCAGCTCGAGCATACAAAAAACAAACCCGTTAAGACCCCACATGTAACGATAAATCGGTGCCACGTAAAAATGCGGTGAAGTAGCGCAAACGAGGCCTATTTGCAGTATTTGCTCAGCTTTATTTAGAAGCGAAATCCACCTTAATGCTTCTAAAACTACTGAGATGAGCATTACATCTATATCCAAAATAAATTTAAATACAGTATGCGAATATATAATTATGCATTTTCGCTTTCAAACTAGGACTGTTTATTTTGTTGAACAATCTAGAAAGAGTTTAAAAATTTAAAATTTTCACAAGAATATATTTTTTTTTTCAAATTTCTACTGCTGCCCCTATAAACAGGCAATCACCGATAACGCTGAAGCCACGAAAGGAATCTATCGTACAGGGTGTCTCACACGTTTTTCTATCAAGAATCAACTAGTTTATTAACGTAAAACAACACGCAAAAAGTTGGTAATTGCCTTAATAATTGCCATGCCAAGTACTTTATTGTTAAAAAAAAGAAATTCAATACCTATAATAAAATGGCTCTTAACAAAATTTCCAATTAAACAGTTTTAAGCATTATTTAAACTGTATATTAAATGCTTTGTGATCGTATTCAACGTGTGAACAAATTCAATGAAAAGGTAATGCAAAAATCGCATTTGTAGACAGAAGTCAAAGTTAATTTCATTACAACGATTATTGAATTTAAGGGCATTTCATGTCTAGACTAAAAAGCTGTTCATTTTCTTCCAAAATTCTAGTGTTGCGTTTATAATGAGACAATTACTGGGGAAAAGTTGACAGGAAACACATCATTAGTTAATATAGCATGTCATGGCCATTATTCAACAATAATGGGAACCTTAAAACCGACGCCAACTTGCACATTTTCATCTTTGAAATTCACAGCATCATTGTTAACAGTATTGTTATCATACTCATCATCAGCATTTGCCAGACTAAGCGCTCAGCTTTGTAGCCCCCTTTTCAATGCCTCTGGTTAATCAATAAAGGAAAGTAAAATAATGGAGAAACATCTCATTTCAAATGAGAATCGAAATGAACATTTTTTTTAATAATGGAAATTAATGTAATGTTTGAGATCACTTGTAGATCTGAATATCTGATATAAAATATTGCAATATGTAATACTTAGTGCAATTTAGCCATGTTTCAGGCATGTCTAATTTTATCTACTATAAACAAACAGCTAATGGACGTACAGGGAAAACACAACTTTCACAAACACGTTAATAACACATACTAACAGCATAAAAGCAACAGGTTATGCTGAGGCTATAAAGTATATAATTATAAACTAAAAATAATTGACATATGTATATGTGTATAAACACGATAATCATGTGTTCATACGCATCACACACGCATACAGTATGCAGTCGGTTTTGTCAACTTACACAATCGTTATGACTACTGTCTACAATCTTTGTGACCACTGTATACAATCTTTGTGACCACTGTCTACAATCTTTGTGACTATTGCCTACCATCTTTGTGACTACTGTCTACAATCCTTGTGATTACTTTATACAATTCTTGTGACTACTGTCTACAATCTTTGTGACTACAGTATACAATCTTTGTGACTACTGTCTACAATCTTTGTATACAATCCTTGTGATTACTGTATACAATCCTTGTGACTACTGTCTACAATCTTTATGACTACTGTCTACAATCTTTATGACTACTGTCTACAATCTTTGTGACCACTGTATTCAATGTTTGATGAATGACTTATTTTTATAAAACAAAGAATTTTAGCATATACAAGCCTAACAATCTACATCATCCCTTAACATATACTGTAAACAGGAATTGCCTCTGTGTGGTCAGCCATAATTCTATAAACAGAATAAGCTAAATCATAAGAAATAGCAGAGAAAGCTGAATCCTCTCATTGTCCATCTTAGGATCTCTCCCCACTCCTAGGGGGCAGTGTTCGACAAGAAGGGGCTGTCCTCAAGTGCCTCAATTGTCAATTCCACGAGAAGGGCACATTAAGGGCGCAATAAAGTGCAAGAAACATAACAAAGTACAAGCGCGCTCTTAGTTTCGACCAATCAGGTTAGAAGGCGACTTTCTTGAAGTATTTAGTAGCCCGCTCACACACGCCACTCCAGTCGGTCTTAATGAATCCCTTCGACACAATAGGCATGGTCAAGTGGTCAGCGCCGGACATTCCCGCGTTGACGTAACCACTCTGGACATGCTTTTATGATCTCTCAAGTGCCCCGAAATAATGCCTTCAGTTTCAAGCAGGCAGCAACAGAAATTTAGGAAGATTGAAAAAAAAAAGTCGGCGATTCTGAGCCCCCATTTCACATTAATGAATTCCCATTGGTGCACAATTATACAGTAGCTTACTTCTCATTATATTCTCTGGAAATGCATACCTACTAGAGAAAAATAATGACGTTTCGTTTAGCACGTTTCGGGTTGATGGAATTCGGATCCAAAATCAACAATTTCAGAATCACGCGGTGTTGCAATACGATATTCGGCTGTTGTAATAATGACGAACATAGCGACAATTAGTGAACTTTTCAAAAGAACACAATTTAAGTTTTCTGAAACAACGACACTTATCAGTTTCCAGAAGTCAATTTCATCAATCTGAAGTGTTGCCAAGGAGATTACTGTAATTTTCAATGGTGTCAAAATGCTGTGAATATATAAAGTGTTGTGTGCACTACAAGTCAATTAGACGACCTTAGAACAAAAACATGTTTAGAAATTAAATTTGGAACGTCCACCAAATAACCAAAATGTGAATAACAGTTGAAAATTCAAACTTATTCCAAACAATATCCTAACTGGGTTCCAAAAAAGAACTTATTGCGTTATGTAATTTGAAATTTTCAATTTAGTGTCATAGTGGCATGCCTTTCTAAATTATCTGATCATTTTTAATAAGTAAATTATACAAAAATACAGTGTGTAGTTGCATGTATATCTAAATTCTACTCCCATATCCAGTTTAAAAAATAAAGACTGTATCAAATTATTCTAAGTTCAAATATATGGATGGTCATTTCCACGAAATGCAGTAATGAGTGTGGGTAAATGTGGGGATGGGTGACACTGATTTCCTTGTAAGGGAGATAGTTTTATCGTTAAAATGAACAAAATTTCATAGTACATTGCAGCATTGGAAATAACCGTTTAATTAGGACAAGTATAACCCTGGAAATGGCCGCTCTCTTTGTTGGAGCCCCTCGGCCGATCAATAATTTAGTTATTGGGGGAATAGGCATCAATGGCAATGCCGAACAACTCCATTAGGTAATTCAACCCAACAAAGTGTTATTCGATGCTATAGCGTACAGGGTTTGAGGAGGACTACCACCCCCACAAATAGGCCTACTTCATCGTAGCAAACTTTTGCCCAATGCAGCACACGGTATACGGAAGCCAAAAAGAATCGACTGCTGTAGGGCTTCCATATACAACGTCGACATGTTCATGAGTATGAGAGGATTTTAGCTGAAAAGCGAAGAGGAAAGTTCGGCACGATGTAAAAATTAAATTACAGGACTCAATTTTCCTTCCCCGTATTCACGATTCAGTTCCCCATCCTCCTTCCCGGGTGATGTCACCATCCTCGGGCCAATAGCGATGCTCGAAGAGAGAGACGAAAACCATTTTGACGGTTTACATAATTAATAAGCTCAAAGACTATAGCCCGAGAAAAAAAAATGCGAGATTTTGCAGAACCAGGGAGAATGGAAAAAATAGTATACTGCATGGAAGCATGGAGTTTAGATACGAGGGGAACAGGTCTTAACGGGGTTTGAAACCATATCCTTTTCAATGGGTAAATTGGCAACGACACTCACCGTCAAACAAAAAGAGATTAAATAGAAATAAAAATTGGTTAAAATAGCTTGATAAATCAGCAAGGTCATCCGATTGTCGTTTTTCACTTTGAAATGGTAGAT
>JAQGBW010002986.1:0-17734 GCA_034698625.1 Julus scanicus
CCGACCGCGCATCGTGTTGCGAACGTTCGCAAACACTGTTCACAGCGAATGCTCGGTTGGTGTATGGGCACCTTTAACGCCAGATTCACTAAAACTTTGCACTTTTTTGGTAGCACACAGGGTTTTGTCCCGTTCGTAAATCGAAACAACATGTGGTGTTCGTAAATCGAGGTTCCACTGTGCATGCATATCTGAACCATTATTACCCATTTGGTCCACACATGGGTATGTATAGCCCATTAAGAATCAATTATGGCTAGCAGATGACTATATATCTGATCCATCATACTTCTATGACCATGGCAAATTTCTGGAAATTCCTATATATTAAAATTACCAAAAATACAAGCCCTAATCCCAATTACTAGGTGGGCTGAGTTCCACGAGAACCTTAAATGACACATATATGGCCCACACAAGGCTTTTCCACCCTGGGAAGCTGTTGGACTAATAATTTAAGTTTGTGCTAAACCAACACAAACCAAGGCACTGGCATTAGGTCCATTAATGCTCTTATTGCCGTGTTTCAGTGTCATCATTCTCAATTTGCAATTAAAACTAACTTTGGTTACTGTTAAATGTTGATCAAATCGGTTTCGATAATTTCATGACTTGCTTTTTAGTTGAAAAATAATGCCATTTGGATTTTACACCCAAGTTTTTTTCAACACTGCTGTCATGTGCTCTTTAACCATCTTTAGCCAACCGTTGTCGAAAATGGCGACTGGACGTGAACCGCGTTTAACCTCAGATTATTGTTAATGTCGCGTTTACGTGCTTTCCTCCCTCCAGCGTTTGGCTTGCGTTCCGCTGATGCGGTTTCACACCCGTCCTCAATTACGATTGAGGGATTTAACGTTGTTTAACTACATCTTGACTGGAATTAGGTTGGGCTCAGCACTGCAGTCTCCATTGGCAACCGTTGCTCAGAGCTATTGATTTTGGAAGATGACAGATTTTGCTGCGAGCGAGCAACTAAGTGAATGCCTTTCATGCTTAAACCCCGCGTTTTTTATCCCCTCCCTCACTCCCACTCTTTTTTTCTTCTTCTTTTTTCCCCTACCCTCTGCGAATTGAGTCCTGCGATCTTGCTTGTCCATCAGAAACGTTGGGATATCTAACCCTCGGATCTTGGCATGAGCTGCCGAAATTGGGTTGAAAGTTTTTTTTTTTTTTTGGAAATGGTAGTTAACAAAATCTTGGATATTGCAGTGCACGGTTTTCTGGAATAGTAAACTTTTACTGATCACCTACAAAAAGCCAAAACTTTTTCAAGTTGTTTTTCTAAGAATGAATTTATGACAGTCTTATGTCATGTTTCAGTGACAAAGTTTTTTGCTTCAAGTTCTACGAAAAATTGACTTTACTAACGTGAAAACAATGTAAGAATTTCCTTATTAAGGGAACTCGGTGTGAGGCAACCTCTCATTACTCGCAAGCACTTAGTGATTGCCTACCTACAGGCTTTCGTTGGTCGTTAACCTCTGTTCTTGGGCGGAAACAGAGATTCTTAAATAGCTTGGTGGATTAGATGACTACTAGGCACTCACTGGTGCAAAACTGAAATTTAAACCAATTATGGGCCTTGACGGTCTTCGACGGCTCCTTCCTGCCTCACCTAAGCCGCTTTGCGTTGGTGATCAGGACATATCCTGGTGGCGCATCTTAAGGCTTCTGCTAATTGATTTGTTGATCAGTTTGGCCATGGAGAGGCTTAATTAACGGGGAGTTTGAAGCCTTCTAATTAGGAGCTTTGTAGAGCTGGGAGAAAATCGAGCCGAACCAGGTGCTGGTACTGGAATTAGTACCCTGTGGACTAGGGCCAACCCCGTAATTTTTGACATGGGAAGATGGAATCAGTAATCCGTACTTAGCGAGCACTAAGGGGCGTTGCGCAACTGCGGTTTCCCTTTATCATGTTTCCTGTTACAAATTTGATTAATTTGTTGTTAGTACACCTGGATTATTAGTGTAATAATGAAAGTTATCAGTGTAAGCATGCAGTGTTTGAAAATTAATTATTTACAAATACTTAACTTGTAGTTTTAAATCTTGATATAGTCTTTTGGGAAAAATATAAGGATTTTTAGCAAAATATAACGATTTTTATAACCAAGGTTTGTTTTGGAAAATGAAAATTCTAAATTATTTTGTAGTATTTTTTTCGCAATTGATTGTTTTTTTTAAGTACTTTCGATTTGTTTACGTTATTTCAAATTGTGTTCTAAAATTATCCCAGTTTTGGAATAAATTGGGTTTTTTCAAGTTTAGTACCAAGGTGTCTAGTAAGTCGGGAAATGTGCTTGGATTTTATCACATCAGAAAAGTCGGAAATTATTCTTGAAGTTCGTGCGAGTTGACAAATTTCCGTAAAACTTTAAAAAAAATAAAATATTATGGTATTTATAGTTCTGGGAATAATCCTTGAAAATTTCAGGGATGCTCCTTGAAATCCTTTAATTTTTGTACAAAAGAAATGCTTATTCGGCATATCCATAATTTATTGAAAATCTTAAGCCACTTAAGCCTCCCTAAATACTATATCTATGTTATTCCGACTGACAGACACTTATTTGAAGGTGCCCATAGGGTGAGATTGTATAGCATCCATAGCTCCAGCATTTTTAAGTACATATCCTTACCACAAATTTCTTCAGTACTGCAGCCTTGTTTTTTTCACTTTTTTAAGTTTCACTTTTTTGGCGTAATGCGCACGTACTTAAACATAATGGATCGTTCTGTGGCGGCAGCAGCACCACCACCATACCAGTATACCCTCCAATTGGTAATCAATACGATTTGCGAAAATGCAAACTTTTTATTGCTGATGGCGGGAGGGAAACAGTCGATAAATGGGCCGTTTTTCTGGTCTTCAAAAGTGCGACGAAAAATGCATGTCTTACACGATGACGGTGGCAATGGGGATGTCAACGCCAAAACTTGGCGCCTAATCTACTATCTGCGACACAAAGAAACGCGTGCTATCGCAAAAGCCACAGTGAAAGGAAGGGTGGATAAAAACTTGGAAAAATTGGGGGTTTTAATAATAGACGTGGCCGCCGATATCGCCATCATTTGCTCGGCGTTTGTTTAATTAAAAAGCGAGATTCGACGGAGCGTGCCAATCGTAGATAAGTCCTACGGTTGCGACTAATGGCGTGTGAAGCCGATAATATCGGGCTACGGCGCTCCCATGGCGACTTATCAGCTTTCCGTGCCATTGCACAGTTCCTTTCTCGAACCACCGCGGAAGCGCTCAGGCAGCCTAATGGCGTCGCATGCCATTGGTCCAAGTAAGTTTGGGCTCCTTTGAAAATGGCCAAGATTTTTGGAACAATGGACTGCGTGTTATCTGGATCTGGTAGACGTATCGGACATGGCAATCTTTCCGGGAACAAATGAGCGCCTCTTCCGGGAATTTTGTCATGGTGAGCGATGAGGCGGACCTGATTTGATATGTTAGCGCCGCTAAGGGAAAAATCATGGATTGGTAACGGTCCTTTATGACGTCATACATGCGTGGTTCCGTTCCTCCAACCAATTTTGACCATCAAGACCTTCCCTCATCTGGGAACTTGGGCATGGCTAACAAGGGAGGCCATGGAAAATTAGGGTGTCCAGCAACCTTGAAGTTCGGGAATTACCTTTAAAAGTCGGGAATAATGCTTAAATTTCGTGTAAATGCCAGTATGTGCTGGAATTTCCTGTCTGTGTCGAGAAATTCCTGTTAAAATTTTTGTTTTGACTTCTTTATAAAAATTACAAACTGTTATATTTATTATTCGTGTGGGAGATCTTAGAAAAAGCCTAGAAATCCTTGAAATATTCAGAATAATCACTAGACGTTATGATATTGTAGTTAGTGCAACACATGTACTTAATATAGTGAATATATGCAAGGATTTTCTCTCGATTCCAAGATCTTACAAAACCTTCGTTGAATTTTCAAGATAATGAAAGATTCCAAAGATTCGCCAAGATATACAACTAAAAGCAGATGTGAAGTTTTCTCTTTTCGACATTTTTCAATGTTGAAGAAAATTAATTATCTGGTCATGGGCCAGAATACTCATGAAACCTCCATTATATGATGGCAATGTACTCCGCTGACAGCAACGCTAAGAGGTGCTTCAGGTGTCCGGTTCGATCACCTTTAGATTTTTATATGGTTTCATCTCATTGGCTGGTAATGCAATCGGATATTGCGATGGCTTCTTTTTTATAACGAAAATGAATTGTATCAGACCATGTATTGAACTATAACTCGTGAGTAAAACTCAAAGATGGAGATTGCTAAACTAGAATTAAGATGGTGGAGGCCAGTTGGATGAGAAAGGCAAAATGACGCTGGATTAAGAACACGGGGAATGTATGGACCTCTTTCGTGTTTTTTTATTATTATTTTGAACTATTAGAAGTGATTTATCATCTTCGAAATTAAATTGATATTTCTTTGTGTCTACAATGGCTTCCAAACATCGCTATTTCGAACACTGAATAAGGTCATCGACCGTGGCTTCATGGACCACACTTGTCATTCCAAGATTTTTTTGCTCAATTTCAAAATTTTGTGATATTTTTAAAAGATTTATAAGACTTCAGGAATTTATAATTTCCGTGGGTTGTTCAACACAGGTTTTAGCCAAGGTCACTCGATGGGCCTTTAAACTATGTGCCCTGGTCAGTTTTGGTTCATAATTATTGAACACTTTTTAAGAATTCTAAAATAACACCATATAGTTGCTGGAACTATTTTTCAGCATATTCAACTTTGGTATTTTACAAATATTTTCTAGATTGACGATGATGAATTCGATTTCGACGACAGTGACAGCGACTTTGACGACGAAAGAGGACTGTTGTCTCGTGTGTTATCAAAGTGCCCTAACATGGACGCCTCACTTCGCATCCTCCTGGCGGCCATCTTTGTGTATACTCAAATTGTCGTCGTTCACCTAGGCTATACGACAGCTTCCGCTTCCGTGGTCACAGCTCCGGCCGGGATTTCCCGTTTTGTGCAGTGCTTTGGACTTGTTGGTGTGTATTTCTGGATGCTGAGGAGGAGGAGCGAGGAGGATAAGTGGGATTACTCGATGTGACAGCGCATAAAATTCCGATGTCGCGCTTGGGCTCGTGCTCAAGCGAGCCTGGGTCATCGAGTTTTGCTACTACGATTAAATATACTTTCTATTGTTTGTTTGTTTTCTTTTTTCTAGTGGTCTTTGTTTTCATAAAACAAATCATGTAATAAACCTTTGCTAATGCACTTCTTAATTCCGTCTTTTGCAGTGTTTATTAAGCTAATGCTGCCATCTTGAACGACCGTCATTGGTAAGTAACTAACAACTAGTTAGTTAAGTTCGGTTTAACTGAAGTTAAGGCTGACCATAGTTGGACATGACATATGCCATGAATGTTATCCGGATGATTCCCCATTACGGTTTCTGTTTTTGACTGACTAACTATTGGAGAATGGGGCATTCTGGTGGCAGAATTCTGCCTTGGCGGTTTTTATTGTACACACTGTTGTGTCTTCAAAATGGCATTCCGTGTGTTCTGGCATAGTGTCACAGTGATATAATAGTAAATGTTACAGAAAAACATAGTGTATTGCTAGAGTTTAAATAATCATGTTTTGATAAAAGACAGCCTGGAAATTGAACAAAATAGCGCCATTCTTAAGCCCCAACTTGTGGTTTTAACTATAGAACGCTCATCAGAATTAGGGAATATTCCAAATATCTGTTCATGGACAGAACACTCATTTTTGAAGCATTCTGCCTGAAAAGAGTGAAAACAGGCAACTCCAGAATAACAAGTCAACTCCTGTCATGTGGTGATAATATCGTGACTAATTTGCCAAAGTGATTTGAATTTTTTGCCAAATGGTCTCATATTTCAATAGAAATAACGTTAAGTATGTTTTGATGGGAGGAAGCAACGAGTGGTTGAAAGTAAAATTTCGTCACTGTCAGTTAAAAAGGATCACGTCATGATTGTTTTGACAGAATGTTGTCATGGGCACTTTTCTAGAACGATCCCAGAGTTGTGTTGATGGAATGAATTTGTGCCATGCCAGTTTCGACATTTTGAAGCCATGGACATTTTGTTAAAATGTTCCATCATTGGTTGCTCCCTCTAAAATTCTTGATGAAGCATGGGATTTCGGATGTTACTTCCCACGTGCCATGGAGAGTTGCGACCCAATTATTCTTTCGGCGGCCATCTTGAATTGGAGCACGATACGAAACCAGCAGACGCCAGGGACATACACTAACGGCGCTCTACGGCAAATCCCCCGGAAACGCACGTGAGTGGCAACTGTAATGCGGTGTCAGGAGCCGCTCTCGGCCATTCATCTCTAGTCGGATCCTGGACGGGATCCGTGGTACTGCTACGGCGCTCCCGTGATGAATGGACGGGGGAGGCGGCACGTGACAGATTCCCACACCCGAGCGGGATCCGTGGTGCCGGGGGAGAGATTCCTCTTGCGGTTCGGAGGATTGCTGGGCCATGCGGACAGATTACTCGATTCCATCTCGATTTATTGATATCGGTTAGTGACCAGATAAATTTTGGAACTGTCAGCAGAAGGGACGATGGCGGCGGAAATGGAACCTAGTGGGCGAGACTAATGAGAAAAATGAGGGCAATGCGACTGGGGGAAGAAGGAATATTCTGATAGTCTTTTGGGAATCCCTCATACGTTGCCAATGTAACAGTACAAGCTTTCTGGCTCGTATTCTGTTTTCCAAAATTTCTCCACCTGGAAAACTGCATCGTTATTTTGTGATAGATAAGTTTGTCTTGTATTTGGCCCATGTATGTTTTTAATGTGCCATTCACCATTGGATGGCGCTGCGTGATCCTATAGCTAAGGGAAGTAGTATATGTTCGGGGGTGCCCTCTGTGGTCACCCCTCGAAACGAAGAATGCACCAGAGCGAACTTTTTTGAAGGCACCGAATTAATGAGTTCTTTGTTTGGTTTTTGTGGCGGAAAAAAACAGCGAGTTTGACTTTTTTCGTTCCGGGCACATGTTTGTTCGTGACGAGGCAACTGGGTTCCAGTTTTTGCATCCAAAAATGACGCACCTCACTCCTAACTAACCTGTTCTAGTCCTTAGCACGAACTACCCCCTCAGCAAACAAAGTTTCTGCATTGTTTGCAAATGCAGGCTCGCGGTTGGGATCGGGCAATTTGATGGCCTCCCCCTCCCCTCACCCCCACAGATCGTCGTAAAAAAGGTTGTTCCGCGTTTTAGCATTTTTGTCAACATGGCACCTCACACTCAAATTCGGGTAATTTAAAGCGTAAACACGGGTCCTAGCGCCTGACGAAATTCTCAGCAGCAAAGGTCATGGGATGATAACAGGTATTTTAAGCTGAGATGAGGGGTTATAGAAAACAGAGGTGCACAGTGTGCCTTAGAATTCGGGTAATATGCTTGAATTTTTATCCCCTCAGAAAAGTCTGGAAGGCTTTAGAAAATAGTTGCACATGGTGTTCAGCAGCCTTGGAAGTTGGGAAATGTGCTTGAATTTTTAACAAATCAGAAAATCCTGGAATTTTGCTAGAAAATTGTTCATACGTTTTCGAATAAATTATGGTCGTGGGATTTGGAGGGGTCCTTGAAAATCCTTAAAATACGTTTGCCTTTTTTTCAAACTTATTTACTGAACACCATATTTAAGGTGTAGATGAACACTCCTTTGAAACGAATACAACACATTTACTAGCCGTTTTGTTAGAAACTATTTTAAAGGTAAAACTTAATTTTTACGAAAAAAATATGTTTCCAGGACTGCACCTCAAGTATTTTTTAGAAGCATTTGACTTAGTATTCTGCAGCACTAAATTAAATGTCAAAATAAGTGCAATATTATATGAATTATATGAAATACCCCAAACATAAAATATAGTTGCGAAGTGATACCTCTTAGGAAAACTGATACTCTGACAATTTTGTTACTTTTTGGAACAGGGCCTAAGCAAGCAGGTGTCTTCATTTTTCACAAATTTTGACGAGTCCTGTTTTACTTGTAGGTGTATGAGTTGGTGTTCAAATTTCCTTCATAATTAGTGACATAAATGGCACATCGGGGTCACTGTCGTTTTTGGCATTGCCATTCCTGGCTTTTCTTAGCTGTTTTTTCCCGTGCATTTGCCCATAATGGTTCCAGTATAACCCCGGGTTCATCTTAGCAAATCCCATCAGTCAATTGCCGCATGAGGGCGCCCGCAAACTATTTTTAGATTCCACGCACTTAAAAATATTCTGCCTCACGTTTTGTCAAAAGCCTTGTTTTTCATTTTCTCTATCCAACTTCAACCTAGATATTTTACTCCACTTTTTGCCAAACTTATTTTTTATTACAACTATTATGTTTCTTAACGGTTGTTGAGGAATATGTAGGGTGCATGTCCACTTTTCCTATCTACATTAAATCAAGCGAATCACTCAAGTTGAAATATTAAGAAATGGAACAACAAATCATATTTATGGAGATTATTATGGAATGATTTCATTTTATACTACATAATGTAGACTCATTCCTGCGTTTGAAAATTGAGAAGTTCACACAAAGTTCAGAAGTGTTCTTTTGCTGTTGGAATGGGGATGTCACTAACTAATTTAAAGAAGCAATTGAGCAAAATTGCGAGGTCCCAATATGAAGGAAAGAAGGCTATAATAGTCGGTACAAATATATGGGAAAAATTATGAGTATCTACTCTATAGATCCAACATAGCACTTTTGAGGTTTCAGATTAAATCAGAATTGATGAATTACAGTAGATGTTGTTTTGGATTTATCCTACTGCGTCGAGGAGTTTTAATGGGTTTCCGAAATTGTTAATTCTGGCTGAAATTGAGTAATATTCGGTGGGCTTAAATTCGTGGTGGTTTTTGGCCAGGAGAAATGGAAGCGAAAATGACCTTGCTAATGCAGCAATATATCATCTTGATGGCACCCATGGATATTAAAGCTTAAGAATATTTTTTTGTTTTACTACTGATCTTGTTCATGTTTATTCATGGTCGAGCAGCTAGTTCACTATTTTTTGTGAATATGTTAATGTCCAGTTGATTTGTGCTTGATAATTTAATGATGAATTTGTGGAGACAAAGTAGATTTATCCCAAATCATCTCAAGATAATTTCTTAGTTGCACTTAATTTGTCCAGAAAAGGACAGAAATTTGTGGTAAATTAAAATTCGTAATGCACCATTGTCTGTTAATGCCATCATCATGATTTATATGGTATTTTTTTACAATAAAACCATGTACATTTACATACAATGATCATAATTCCTAAATGTGCATCTGGTATTTCCAAATACAAGTATTTGTGTTTTTCTTGCTGGTTAATTATTTAAAGTCTTGACACCTCAACATATAAGTTTGAACTAGGTATGACTTGGAAATGTCAGAGAAATTGGACAAAAACATGATATATTCGGATCTTGACATCTATAGAAGTAGGGATTTCCCCTTTTATCAGTATTGCACTATTGGATGTATATCTTGTACAAATTTCAATGTGCAATTTCAGTGCTCGGGGTTGTCAGGGAATGTTGTTTTAAACACTGCAAAATCCAGGGAAGTTGAAAATTTCATCATACAATTTAAGATTTATAATTATTTCTTTCCCAAGAATCCACAAGAATCTTCCTCAGTAACGCCATGTGGTGTATCTAAATGCAGAGATGTCTTTGTTTCTAAAAAAACAATGGTTACTATCTATGTCAGTATTTCGTGTAGTTGTATTTTTTTCTCGTCCGTTAATTTCAATCTCGGACATGATAGTTAATTGCCGAAAGCGGTATTCGGTGGCTGGATAACGCAAATGGACTTGCTCGTCTTTCCTCGAATATGTGCAACAGTGGAATTTTGTGACAACTAATGTCCACCATTAATCAGGTTGCAGGTGCCGAAGATTGCAATCCTGACAACTCTGTATCTTGGTCCATGCCTTTGGACCTATTTATTGCTTGATGGCAAAACACATTAGTTATCGGTCGGGATTTTTTTTCCCCATGTTAGCGTTAACTGCTTTTGATATCTTTTTCGTGCCCTATCACTTAATTCTTGCCACTAATTACAGTTGAGCACGTAAAGTATGGCTGCTGTGTCAGCTGCTATAGCTCACCCGTGACCTTATTTGTAGCGCTGAAAACGTGAAATCAAAGCACGTTTTTATTTTAGCAGAAAAATGTACTTGAGAAAGGAAAGGCAAAAAACTTTCATCTTTTACATTTTTAGAAATAAGCGTGGGAGCTCCAAGATGGCGGAGTCTTGTCATCCCAACAACCATTTTTATCCAGTGTTTGCTTTTATTACAGTGATGGATTCACCTTATCTATTAATGGTATATTAGGGTGAGATTTTCCGTAGGGAACTGTGAAATACAGTATCAGTGTTTTGAGAGTTTTGAGATTAAAGATGGCGGAATACTGAAGCTAATGATTTTTCAGGGCAATGGTTCCCTTTCGTATATAATAGGTGCGATTTCTGTAGTCTTTTGTGTCAATTTGGAAATTATTCTTAATATTACTATCCCTCAACTTTAAAAAATATTTAGCTAAGTATGCCAAATTAAAACTTCATCAATGAAACATTTAGTTATAATTCACTAATATTGTATATTAAAACTACACTTGCAGTTGGGATAATATCATTCACGGTAAATTATGCGATTTTTTTAACCATTTGGGTCCAAAATGGTGATTTGTTCTATATTAAAGAGAAAAATAACGAGCAGTGGTGGCTCGTATAAAAATTAGTGGGGGTGCTGCGGAGTAACACTGCGGAGTAATGCTATGAAGCACGTCAGTCCACACTGTGAGAGCGACAGTGCTCTCTCTCCCTCGCAGCCTGAAGTGCAGCTTCCTATGTGCGCATGCGCAAAACATTCAAACACAACACACCCCTGGAGCTATGACACGCTCAGTCCAATACAAGTTTTCCTAAATCTTTTTTTCATTAACTGGCGGATGGCTGAAGAATTAATTAAATAAATTAAAGAATAGATTAAGAATAAATGAAATTAGAAAGAATTAAAGAAAACAAGACTCATTATATTAAATGTTAATGATGGTATCAAGTGATAGGGGGTGCTGCAGTTCCACAGTGTCTATATACACGAGCCGCCACTGATAATGAGACTAATGAATATTAATGATACCTACCAGTGAGATACTAAATGAGAACCCACTATCAATTGGATTTCAATGGGAGGAATCCCATCCAGATTTCCTTGAGACTATTATGAAATTCCAATGTAAAGCAATGGGCCCCATTGCAATGAGATCCAATAATAAAAAGATGTTTCATAATCGTATTGGCAACGTGTCTCATACATAGGATTTTTTACTCGGGTTATGCTTAACTCTCATTTGAAACGTTTCCAGTTGAGGTTTATGAAAGCCTTACACTTTCGGATAATTACTTAACGGCTCGAAAAACTGCTCATAACTTGCCAACCACAAATCATCTGAATTTCATTAGAGGCAAACGCGCAATAAATAGAGAAGCACGCTGCTTGTTGACTTAGCGCAATGTTGCTCATCAGCAAAATCCATTTCGTTCAAGAACACTAAAGTCAAGCAAAGGCTTTCCTTTTTATAGGTCATCTCGTATGATGGTGGGCCTGCACCAGGCACCAATTAATTTCCTAATTTACGCCTCACCTCATTATAAATGCAGGCTAATTCCAGGCATCAATAAGATCTTGGAGCATGCATCGTCTCGGATGTTAAAAGTCAACTAAACTAGTTTAGAAGAAGTGACGTCACGGAGAAAGTCTACTTTCAAGCCGTATTCACACACACACATCCTACTAACCAGAGAACTGACGTTGTGACGTCAGCAACTAGGCAGCAGAGATTAGGCTGAAAACAAGGGTACAGGCCACACAAAACTGAGTTGTCTTCTGATCTGCTACAGGACAACATTGGCGCTTTTACGTCGTGTTTTCATGACTATGGGAATATCCAAGAATATGGGAGGGGCTTAAGTTCAACCTAAAAATAAAGAGTTGAAGTGCGCATGCTCAGACCCTAACTTATATGATAGCTGACGATATTCGGTTGTGTGGACTAGGGCTTCAGGTTTTCTTGGGAGCATAAAAGGCTCATCACATTGGCTAATAGGTGATCCAGGAATGATGCTTAACATGAGGGATTTATATTTCCAAATTACTTAAGTATTCAGGTACTCCATTATTTCCTTGTTGTAATACTCGGGTATTAGGCAACTTGGGCCCTTATTGAATCATTTTTCTCTCACCAAACGTCGCCAATCTAATGTTATCCAACTTAGATTATCTTATATGTACATTGTGAGTCATACAAACGTAGAAATCATTAAAAAAATCTCAATTTAGTGATTTATGTTTCGATTTAAACGATATTTGGCACTTACCCCACATCGAACAAAAATGCATTTGCAATGCATTTAAAATGCATATAGATTGAGACACCGTAAATGCATTTCTAAAAATGTATTTAAAAATGCGTTTGGAATTACATTGTGAAATGCATTTACAAATGTATTTCAAAATATATTCAAAATACATTTTTAAAATGCATTTCTTTTCCATGTGGGACATAGAACAATGGTGTAGGAACAAAAAACTTTTTCCGGACATGCGCATATATATCAATAATTACTAGGAATATGAAATTCAATTACTGAATTTCCTATTGGCAACGTGGCTTATGATGTTATTAGCAATAACTTTCTGTGTACTTCATTGAATGGCCTTGCCAGGACCATATTTGAATAATGCAGATCATATAATGCAGAATAATGCAGGCTTGCCAAGTTTTCCATACGTTTACTATGCTTAACTAATGCAATGACATTTTGCATTTAAAGTTAGTGCTAATTTACCATATGTTTGGTTTCGCAAATAGAATATTGTTTCTATTAGCAGAAAAAGCAACACTAGTCGTTATTAATGGTGGGAATATGTCATCGCGTGATGTCGGTTTCGGAATCAAAATGGAAATGACGTCATCGATGACGTCTACACCATGGCACCACGCATGGTTTTCGCAAAATGAAACCAGAGTTATTTGAAACAGTGTATCCACTTTCTACCGCGGTTGACATTTGTATTAATTGGCTTATAGGCTTGACATGTGCGGGGGTGGAACTTTTTTCAGTCGGCATTTGTATGGGTCTCGAAAAATACATAGGTTCAGTTCAGCCAACCTTTAGTTAACAATACCTGATTATGTTAACTCAGGTTCACTGAAACTAAAAATGTCTCTTGAAGAACTCATTTAAAAATGTTTATTCAGTCTCAGAATCTGCTACATTTTGGTATTTCAAATGTATACAATTTCTTTTCATCGATTTTTGTATTTCAAAATATATCTATTCTCTAGAAATTATAATCTGTTCCAGAGGAAGCTGGTTTTTTTATTTGGAGCATATCTTTAATTTGAACATGTTTATAGATGTAGTTTCCAGACTTTTGTTTTTTTGTGTTCTAATAACTTCTAATTCACTTAGTGTTCAGGTTACAGATGTTTCTTTTTATGAATGGTTCAGTTTGAGAAACCTTAAAAGTTCGAGTTTTTGATTATAGGATTTTATGTTTGAAGGTTTAATGAATCCAAACTTGAGCGGGTTTAGGGATTAACATGTTGCTTTTTATATTATAATCTCATTTGCGTTGTATAAGTCTTCTAGCAGTTTTAAGGTTGCACACACTCACAACCAAACAAAAAGAGATTAAATAAAAATAAAAATTGTTTAAAATAGCTTGATAAATCAGCAAGGGCATTCGATTGTCGTTTTCCACTTTGAAATGGTAGATGTTTGTAAAATTAATAAACAAGTTTCAAAAATGTCCGTTAATTTGCACACGCTGCCAGCAGGTGGCAGCATGAGATAGGAAAGTAGTGAGTGCCAAAATTCAAATAATGATTTCATTTTTTTATATCTACTACTTTAAGTGCAAAATGACAATCGAATGTCCTTGCTGATTTATCAAGCTATTTTAAACAGTTTTTATTGTTATTTAATTTCTTTTTGTTTGGCTGTGAGTGTGTTTGCAATTTTCACCCATTAAAAGGGATAGGATTGTAATCCCCCTTAACGAGTTTGTGGACTATAAGTATAAACTATAGTCTGATAAACAATACGGCCTACTCGAGTCTTGGTGCTAAGTTTTATTCACCTGACCAGTGAAAATATGGTTTTAGACAGGTTCATCTATTATATATGCTACAGTCAATGTGTCAACTAGTCATTTTACAAAATAACTGGTATTTGAAGTTTTTTTACAAAATGACTGAAAATTTAGCTTGATTATTTATGTGACCAGTCATTATGTGACCAGTCATTTTGTACAATGCCTGTAAAAATGACACATTGGCTGTAACATATACACGGGTCCCAAGTCGGCTCGGGAACTTTATATGCTTTTAGAGAGGTTATTCATTTACACAGAATGCATTTTAGACAGGTTCTACTGTATGACAGTCTCACTACCTACAATTGCATTTGATGGCACCTGCTGGAACATCCACCCACAGTGTCTTGCCGCCTACAACTATCCTGTAATTCTGCTAAACTTGTTTGTAAACCTCATCGGGCTACAAAAGCTATCCACCAAGATGTGTGTAGGCCACGAGCATCACGTAGATCTTACCGATGAAGAGTTTGCATACCACTTCGTGTTTAGTCTGATCGTGTGCTCTTACACAAGGGTTGAACGTAGCTCGACATAAGGAATAATTCGCGAACAATGGGCTACAAAGCCCTAGTTCTTGTTCGCATTTCTTAAAACCGCCGTGCTTCAATCTCGTTTCAATTAAGAAAATTGCCATTGAACATGGACGACACAAAGGGGTTTGGAGCCCGTTTTGGGCTTAACGATTGGAAGAAAATTGAAAAGATATCCAGTTGCGCGCACAATGGGAGGGGGTAAATGAAGCAAGGGCAAATGCAGGGTGATAAACATGATAAGGGCCTATCCGAGGGGGGCCCTTTTGTTCTTGCAGATAAAAGTGGACTGTTAAGGAAGACTGAATGCTTTTCTGCTGAATTATGCTTCGCGATTTCTAAGGACGTGCGGTTGGCCATCAGCGCTCATGTGTGCTCAATGGCGATTTTTCGAGCTTCAATCTTTTAAAGAAATAGATTTCGGTAGACAATTGACAAGTTTTGTCATCAACCGATGCTGGGCCCTGTTCATTCCGTCTTTCCTTTCATCAAGTTGGAGGAAACGGGGTGAAATGAATGCAATCTGATGTGGTGACATATCATTCCATGCAGTAACGTAGGGTTAGTTGGAAAGATTTGGTATAGTAAATGGGGGATAACGTGATATTTCGCCGTTTTTAATGGCAACTATCAAGAATACAAGAGGCAGCATTTCTCTGGAATTTGTTTCCACAAGAACGATTGTTAAACTTTGGATCACGAGCGAGACAAAGAAAGTGATATCTTTAACTTGGTTTATTTTCGGTGGTATTGTGGCTTTTGAAAGCTTTGAAGAAATCAAAATTACAGAAAACATGAGATAGAAATTATTCAAAACTCTGGTTAGTATAATTTGTGTCGTGATTGTATAGTGTTACAATTGTGATGTGATATAAAGTTAACGTTTTCTTACAAACTATAATAACTTTCTGATTGATGCACCAAGTCCTTGACCGCTCATGTTTTTTTGTGGGCATTCCCTGCATAATTTTCAGCCGGACCAATTTTTGGAGGAAACCTAAAAAAACGTGACTTTAGCAAACCATTATGCAACCTGATTTTAATCTGGCAGCATTTGAATATATATTAAACGAAAAACTGAATATCCGTTTGGTTGCTCGTCATTTTTGCATTGGGATTCCAGTGTCGAGTCCTGGTCAACTTAAGACGGATGGCAGACGGGGGAGAAAAGGGATATATTCGCATATTTCACGGATGTCATCGTGAAATCGGAAATATTGGCACGGTGAATAGGCGTGCTAAGGTGGCTTTTTTCCCCCCAGTTTTCATCATCCTTATCCCTATTCCTTTAGCCGCTGCATATAAAAATTATTACTTGGTAATAGACTCCCCTTGGCTTCTACGCCACTGGCCTCCCAGTTTCCATACACTACATTTCGAAGTAATATACGGTCTGATCTACGCTGTATAGGTTATTTTCTCCCCCCATTTTATGATAAGACCGTGTTCACGCTTCTTTTATGAAAACGGGGCCTACATGTAAGGAAAACTGATTTTTAAGTGAGGTTGAAACGGAGATTTTTTTTCGCCATGTTTTGCAAAGATGAAATCTTTTAAAAAAATTGTGCATATATTCTGATATGTGCATGTATAATCTGGTACATATTTAAGATTTGTATGCATCCATACTGCTCCGTATAGTTTTTCAACTGTAAGTTAAAACAACCAATCTTGACCATCGTGTAAATAGTCTATAAATTTATCCTGGACATGCACTGACGTTTCTAAATTTAAATAGCGTTTTGATGTGAATGCTGGAAGAACTTAAGTAAAAGTTAGTCTGTTTTTCAGCACTTCGTCCGTCACAAATTCAATTTAATGCATTTTTTGTGTGTCCAAAAGACCATATCTAGTCCGATTATAGAATGGCGTGAAAATGTATACAGTAGTCTGATAGGATTTACGAAAGTTTGCAAAATTCGATATTCGGTCAAGTGAACCGTGAGTAAACCCCTGGGCGGAATAAGACCAGTGGTCACTCCCCGATTGACCATCCGCCCTTTCGAGTATTTTTAATCTAAAATCCAGCGTCGGAGATCCGAATGTGATTGAACTTTAGTTGACTCCCGAGTGTGAAATTAAATTTTTTTTCTGCAACTATTCTCTTTTCCTACACTGAAGAACGTCGCGACTTCCGCCTCTAATAGGAAATGCTTTATCGGAATTATTACGAAGATATAAACCCGAAAGCAAAGGTTGTATTATTGTTGCAAAGGCATTGGAAGCATTAATAATTGGGTTCAGAACAAAAAATGATGAGTTTTTTTTTAAAGTTTTGGGACAGCTGGACTGATCATTGTTCAGAAATCACTGGGCGTTTACTGAAGGGGATGCTAACTTAAGACCATGTTGATTTTTTGTAACTTTCAGCTAAATTAACTGAAAATGTGTGTGAACTAAACATTTTAAAAACTTTTTTTAAAAAAACAACTTTTAAATTTCCTTAAAATCACTGTTGTCCTGTGACTTTTGAAGATAGTAGAACCAGCGATTCAAAAGTCACAGGAAGATTTTTTAAGTTTTCAAAAATGTGGTCTGCACACATTTTTGTTACTTTAGCTAAAACTATGTCGGGAAAAATCAGGTTTGTCTTAAGTTTAGAATCCCCCTTAACACCCAGTGACTTCTGAACAAGGGTTAATCCAACTGTCTCTAAACTTTAAAAAACTCATTTTTTGTTGTGAATCCAATCATTAATCCTACTAATGTCTTTGAGACTTAATACAATTTTTGGTTTTGTTTACCATGGTTAACTAGGGTTTTATATCAGACAGGCTTTTTACCGGCGAAATACAGAAATATCAGGTTTTTAAAAACATAATTATGAACTATTTTAATTTTGTATTTTTGCAGTTAGTATGTTGAAGTTCATCGAAATGCCAAATGTGTTATTTATACAAACAAGATTCAATATCACAGCGCCGACGCCGATGGTCGAGTGGGTTACGTGCTTGCCTCTCGATCCTAAGATGCTGGGTTCGCTCCCAGGTCGAG
>JAQGBW010002987.1:0-17727 GCA_034698625.1 Julus scanicus
AAGACATTAGGGGTGATCCATAAATTATGTCACACTTTTTTGCCTCTTTTTAAACCCCTTGGTCACAATTGTCACAAAAAACAAACAACCCACCCACCCCCCTAGGTGTGACATAATTTTTGTTAATGACCCCTTAGAGGAACAAAACATACACAACAAACATTGATGTGTCCAGAAGTGTTTGCGAACATGTGTGGAAAACTCCGTTTTTTCCTCACATTTCAATGTTTCTTGATGTTTCGTAGCGATCGCTCGAAAGGCGGTCCGGATCAAAGGAAAAATGTTTCTCAAATGTTTCGTGACGAAGTTGATGACAAAGAGCATTGGACCATGTGGTTTTCCTTTTGAAATATGCCTAGCTCCGCCTTGTTTATCGAAATGTGTCATAGGTGCGTACACTCTTATTTTTTTGTCCTTTTTGACACAATTTGCAACACATGTTTGGAAAAAAACATGCTGAAAACATTGTTTTAGTGTTTTTTGTGTATGTTTATGTTTGTTTCTTTTGGTGTATACTTAGCTTCATAGCCTGTGACGTGTTATGAATATTGGGAGGGTATGGAATCTGTATTAGAGAGCATGTTGCTGGGTTTCAGAGGAGATGGGCCCTAAAAAGACATGACTATAGAAAGGGTCAAATGCATACTGGGTAGATGGTGGAAGTTAAAACAAGTGAACATAGGCATGTATATCGTCTATGCAGATACGAAATGAAAGTTTATAGTAAACACATACGTGTTGCTTCATTGGACAAGATATTACCTTGTCTTGCTATTGTAGCGCCTCCTGTAGGTGATACCGTGATATCAGTCTTAAAGGATAAGTTATGCCTCAGAGTAAGACCACGTCTTTTTTACAGGTGTTATCAGCCCTTACAGAAATAACTGGTAATAAACTGATAATAACCCTGTTTTTTAGTAATCTTTCGGTGTCAATTGGTGGTCACTATGGAAAACTCGTTACTTTTAAAAGGGCCGACGCCGGTGAGAGCCGGTGAGGTCGGTGAGAATTTTTACAGATGGGATAAATTCCCTAAGTGGCGGCTCTGACTGATGCATCCAAAACTGCCCAATGCAGTTAAAGTAAACTGCGAGTCTGCAATGGAATATGAAATCTCATATTCTGCCCTTTAGGCGGCTATCACAGTTTGGTAAAGCCCGCCTGGTCTTATAGGAAGAAGTGAATCGCAAGAGAGAGTTGGGTCACTGTTTTTATAGGCATAAAACAAAATCTTCATTTCTGCACTATCTAGCAAGACTGCTCAAGAAATTGTTCTTAATCAAATATGCAAAGAGCTTTTTAGCTTTTTATATAGTATAGGTAACAAACAACATTACCCTACAGCACATTCCAAAATTAAAATCCATGCATGCCCTGGTGAAAAAAACAATAGAAATTTCTATTGTTATTTGGAACGTTGTTTTCTATTGGTATCAATAGAAAATTTCTATTGGTTTTATTAGCTTCAATTGTTTTCTATTGTTATTTGGAACGTTGTTTTCTATTGGTATCAATAGAAAATTTCTATTGGTTTTATTGGTTTCAATTGTTTTCTATTGTTCAGTCAATACAAGCCAATAGAAGTCAATACAGTAACCATAAAAAACCATTAAAACTAAAAAGTGTCCAAATTATTGGTTTCTATTGTTTTTTTTACCAGGGTGTGCCGGTAGACTAAAATGAAAGGGTATAGTCTGATTTGTACATCTCCACATTTACAAGTAATATCAAATTTTTCGAAATGCTTAGTCCGCCATTTTTACAAGATGGCCACCAGATGTTTTACAACCGTAATCGGGATAATTGCAGGGATTTTTGTCGCGGAATCTTGACTGCACAGGGAATAGCCTATAATACTGTAATTATAGACTGGCTCGTTAATGTCTAAGGACGTGTCCTCCATTGCACGCGAGCCCCATTGTGTATTCATTCCTCTCGATATAATAAATGCCCTTATTTGCATTTTTGCATAATAAAGCCGTGCGTAGATTCTGGCGTATTACCCGCAATTCAGTCTGCTGAACTGTACACGCTCGAAAACGAGGGGAATCCAAAAGTAATGCACTCTAAGCCACCGTTAACTGTAAAGTTATTTATTTAAGAGGAACCTATTCGCGGGAGAGCGATATAGGAATTCGTGTTATCCCGAAAAAAAAAAGAGGAAAAAATTCAACCTGGATGAATGCTTTGAAGAGTAGATGGTGCTGCGGAGTTTTTGCAAAGGAGAATTAATTTCAAGAATGATAGCCATCATTTTTACCAGTGATAATGCCATGTTCTAGCCCGTGATAGTCTGTGGTGCTTTTCAACTTAGCTTCATAACGATGAAAGTGTTTTTTTAAGAAAATCCAATTTCAACTTCATCTTTTATGAATAAATAAACACGCTTTGTGTTATTCTTTGTTTTTTAATCCCTCTTAAAGGGACAATAAAGCAAAATTGCAACCGTTGTGAAGCATTATAATACTACAATAACTTGATCTTCATGACAGAATAATAAGACAATATTCTCGTTGGAAATTTACTTTTTAAATTAGCGTATATTTGTATAGTTCCTCTTAGACTTAAAGAGATGCTACAATGAAATTGGAACTTTTCTGCTACAAAATAGACCAGTTTTAAGGGTCCAGGGGCGCTGGGAGGAAAAGGTGACAGTAGTGGGGCGATGGAGATTTTAGAAATGCAAATTGATACATAAAGTAATGTCCGAAAAGCTGTATTTTATAATTTGTATGGTTTCTCGAAATTTCACAGTGACCTGTCTAAATCATCCATCAGTTTTTTTCAATTTTTTTTTTCAGTCAATGTGCAATTTTTGCAATTTTTCTGCAGTAAACTACATTTTCGGGAATTTTTGGGGGGAATTTTTCTTATTGATCTGTACAGATCAAATGAAATGTATTTCTTGATGGATTTTACAGTGAAATTCCACTTCTTCATGCTGATCTAAATTTATAAACTTAGTAATTAGTGCTACAATGAAACTTAACTATTGTATGACAACATGTTGGAATATATTTCGGGATCCACATGTTGCACTATTGGTGTGATATTATGCTACATACTAATTTTATTTTTCAATTGTGTAATTTTCTGAAGATTCCATTCCACTTAACTCACGAGGATATTTACTAGATGCTAGTATTACCATGAATGAATGAAAGAAATAGATTATTTCTCAAATCTAAATAACCTAAACTCGCCATTATAAATTAACTATTTTGTAGTGTTATTCGTTCCATCATCTATGTCCATCAAGATTTCCTATTGGAAAGTGAAATTTCTTTTTTTTTTTTTGCCAATTTCATGTTTTTAGTTTTCTCTCGTGAAACAATAAAACTTGTAAATACTAGAAATCGACATGTTGCACTACTTGCGCGATGTTGTGTTTTCCACTTTAATTTTCCAAATGTGTAATTTTCTGAACATTTCATTTCCCTTGAGCATACCACTGGGGCATTCACCGTTGCTCTTTAACACATGAATGCAACATTGCTAGAAGATTTTTCAGATCTAAACAACCTGAAAACGCCTTTAGAAGTTATCAATTTTTGAGTGCCATTCGCTCCATCATCCATGGCCAGTGAACACATGACCTCATCATTGTCATGGAAGATTTCCCATCAGAGTAAAATAAAAAACCTTAAAAAACTACGGTGTTCCAAGCTTAATTTCCCAGGTGTTGTACTTATTCGCTGATTTATTTTTGGCCATGGGAGAAGTTTTTCATCCTTTACGGCTTTACCAAAGGTTATGACCCTTTAGATTTCATCCAAATTACCCATATAAGATTGTATCCAACGACTTGAAGATCGATGGAAAACTGGATGAGCAGGCTAAATTTTAGATGTAAACCATTTTGGGAAGCACTTCTTCATTCAGTTTACACTGGCTTAGGGTGCATTAACTTTTGGAATCCTCCACGTTAAGCGTGGTGTAAGAGCTATTGGAATATAGTATGGTATGGATGCAGGTGGTGAGCTTCTCACATTAATTGCGATTTAATGTGCGTGTACAACAACTTCGTGCTAGGAACCCTTTTGTAATTGAAATACGCGGAGAACATGGCGCATAATAAATCATAGAAAATACAATATAGATATAGGCTGCGAGGCTGCATATACACACACGGTATAATGCAAATACACACCATGCATGCATGGCGAATCCTATACATCATCTGCGTTTTGCGTTGAATAAAGCAATAGAAATGCATAGACTTGGATGGTGGAAGTCATAAATATTTCCCATCCTGAAGATGCTCTTACCGCGCCTATTCTTTTAATTAAATCTCACTCTTCAGCACCCCCTATGTGGAAGGGTGGTGATCAGGGGGCAAAAGGTATTTTATGAGCATGGCTGGGCAAATCGACTTCCTTCCTGGAATAAACAAAAAAAAAGCCAACACAATTGTAACGTAGGCCTGTGTCAACGATTGCTTTTTTTATATATTTTTTACGAGGATGTTTCTCATTGATTTTTAACGCGAACATTGTATCTGGAAAGAGGATTTCGTGGAACTTCAACTTTGGTACAGCTAGGGCTAAAGTTGATTTGCCCATGAGACTTGTCTTAATTCTCTTTGAAAATATTAAGAGGATGTGCTGTTGATAATCCTCCCGTTAAGAAAATTTCGTGCACTAAAAATAACAATGTTCATATGTGGAAATAGTTATTAGGGAGAATACTCAAGGGATAACAGTTTCGTATGTAATGCATTAAAATAACAATTCTGTTGCAAATGTGAAATGAGGATGTTTTATGAATTGTTTATAGAATAAATATTAAGGTGACATTAACTCTCGCAGGTACTCGTCACATCTCGTGAGGTACTCGTTACTCGTCAAATCTCGTATTCCACAAAATTTCCAAAACTTGACTCTAAACATTCATTTGAACATCGAACATGTCATATTTTTAGAGCACATTTATGAGGCGGTGAGTGTTCTTAAATAGTAGGCACATGTCTGGAATTTGTCGTGTTGGAATATATTTTTAAAACAATTCATTCGTAGCAGTTTATCCAAATCTTAGAAAACAAAATATATTTTAATGTGTACATCTTGTGCTTTAATAAGTGGAAGTTGTATTCTGTTTATGAACCTTACTGCAATTTTAATTATTTTGACTTGAATATGCACCAGTGGCAATGGCATTCTTAATGAAAAATCAGATTATCCCTGAGGCAATGAGAATCATGAGTTCAAACAGAGTTAGTTATCTTCTAGTCTTTTTAAAATTGATGTTTGGTGGTGCATATATAGAAAGTTCTTCCCGTTCGGGTCAGGAGATTAGTCCATTAATGTTTGAAGCTAAGAACATCATTGGCTAAAATCTCTGGTGTAGCCCCGAGCTTAGAGTTTGTTCTTGGACAAGACGAATCAAATATTGAACATGAGTGTAGCACGAATAAGATGTATTTAAAGATTTAATACCAGTCATTAAGCTGATGCTTGTTTTAAAGAAGCAAGATTCGTGTTTCTCCTACACAAACACTATGCAAATTGAAACAATCTTAGGTCTTAATACTAATTGTAAGACATGTCACGTTTTAGTGTTCAGTGAAAAAATAAATAGTTCTAATGAGCCGCTTGAATGTTTGTTTTTATTACAAAAAACTAGTATTCCAAATTGCACTCTACTTATTTACATTAATTGCTAACAAGCTCTGAAATCACGCATGACATTAAAGCCAACTATTTAAAAGCACCTTTTAAATGAGATGTATCGTGAAATGCAATGAGTTTAAAGAAGGTAACACGTTTAGTAATGCATGTGTAAACGGAACAGTTTCTTTCTGTTTAATTCAGTTTTAATGGTCAGTGAAAGAGAAAGGGACACTAGAAGAAATGTGCAGTCCAAATTGTTCTTAATTTTTTTTAAATAATTTTTTCCCTATATGCTGTTATTGGACATTTGTCCAAAAGAGAGCCAAGTTGGCTGTGTAACAATCAAAGTTGCAGTTATGTTCAGTTTGATAAATGCTCTGTTTTTAGTATTCTTTGAAAATGCCAAGTAAAGTGCTTTTAAACGTTTCACTATGACTAAAAATGTGTATGCATTACCGAATAAGTTTAGGTCAGGGATTTGAGGATTTAGTCAGGGAAAAGTCAGGAAAATTAAAATTAAAATTGTGTGACCACTCTGACGTTTAATTATTTTTTTTTTAATTTTAAAAATGCAGGAATTTATGCTAGAATTTTTCTTCTAAGTCAGGAAATTTCCTTTAATCATGCAGAAAAGTCTGGAAAAATGTCTTTTAATTGGTGAGACGGGTGCTTTGAAATTTATACAACGGGGTATGTTCCAATAAATTTTTTGGACACCTTATTTTGCAAAAAAAAGATTAAGGACTTCTGTGAGGGGAAGGAGGAGGAAAGGGGGAGTGCACTTTTGAAGAAATTTTGGGGAGGTCCCTTTTGAATGGCCCCTAAGAGGACGCCAGTCACCGTCAAACAAAAGGGGATAAAATAAAAATAAAAATTGATTAAAATAGCTTGATAAATCAGCAAGGTCATCCGATTGTCGTTTTACACTTTGAGATGGTAGATTTTTTTTTAAATTAATAAACAAGTTTGCCCACGCTGCCAGCAGGTGGCAGCACGAGAATTCAAATTAACGGACATTTTTCAAACTTGTTTATTAATTTTAAAAAAATCTACCATTTCAAAGTCAAAAACGAAAAAGCTATACAATTGCTGATTGATCAAGCTATTTTAAACAATTTTTATTTTTATTTAATCTCTTTTTGTTTGTCTGAAATTGTGTTTTAAAATTTCACTCATTGAAAGTGATAGGGTTGTGATTCACCTTAAAGAACCAACAATACTCTCAGTTTACGAGAGATGTCTTCCATTTCATTTACCTTTAAACATGTAATTGTACTTAGCTCGCTTTTACAAGGATAACAGTTATTACTTTGTGAAGAAATAGTTGTTACCTTCGGCGATGTAACCGGGAAGAGGAATGGCAGAAGGAAATTAGAATGTATCACGGTACTCATCCAAACTTAATGTTCATTACACCCCCGAGGAATGCCGACAATCGGCAGGCAGTTCGACAAACAGAATCTCGCTAAAGCGTTCGCGGATGCTGGTAACACTTATTAAGGAGTCCCTTCACGACCACTCGTCTTTTTCAGTTTAAGGAAAGTTACACATTAAGATGCGAACACGACACGAAAACGAGTCCCACTCGTCGCTTTTTCCTACATACGACCTGCGATTTTTTGTCTGTGTCTGTGTGTCGCGGTTTATGCCATCCTCGCATTTATTTCTTGTTTTTTTCGTACCTTCTAGTCGCTTTATGAGCAATTTGAAATGGAGGTCGTTTTGGGATATATTTCCGTCGAGGGCCATCGGAGATGAATGCGAAATTCAACTCCCGTTGAGCGGTATGGGTCTCCGGGTGCCCTTTTTCACACTTTTCGGAATGTTTTTTCCATCTTCTTTCCCCCTGCCTAAACTCCGAATTTTCTGGGCTTTGGTTTATAGTTTTTTTTTTTGCTGGCGAAGATAAGGCCACATGGATGGCTTCGGCTAGACTCGATCAAATTGAATTTTCCCATTCGGGCATATCTTAATTGAATGGATGCCACGGCCCACGTTTAATATTACTGCTTCTTGCGACATAACAGGCGCTGCATGAGGCCGATTACCAATTGGCGCCTGGCTTATCATCATCATTAGTGTATAGGCGCAATAACAGAAGGATAGTTGATTACTTGCAGATGGGAATGACCGTGAACAGGTGCTGCGGAATCCGAGGAAACGAGATGTTTCTGATATGCAATGATGGGAAGGTCGGAGGTTACTAATAACCTCTGGAAAGGATCCTTAACTAGATTTACGAGGTCACTGACAATCACTGACACATTTATGGAGGCTGAAACGTTTGGCAAGGAGTCTCGGATTAGCTGCCCATACACAGTTCATGGGCATTCTATATGAAAAATCAGAATGATTATCAATAAAAGAGGGATCACAACCCTATCCTTTTCAATGGGTCGGGTTTGCGAAGATACTCACAGTTAAATAAGGGAGGTTTGGGTGGGGGTAAAAATTGTTTGGGGTGGCTTGATGGATCAGCAAGGGGCTCCGCTTGTCGTTTTTCACCTTAAAATGGTGAATTTAAAAAAAATTAATATAAAAGTTTGGAAAATGTCCGTTATTTTGCACACGCTGCCAGCAGTTGGCTGCATGAGATAGGCAAGTTGTGAGTGCAAAAATTTAAATAATGATTTAGTTTTAGAAAATCTACTATTTTAAAATGAAAAATGACAAGCGAATCCCCTTGCTGATTTATTAGGTTATTTTAAACAATTTTTATTTTTATTTAATCCTTTTTTGTTTGACTGTGTCTTTGCAAATTTAACCATTGAAACTAAAATTACTACATGATACATGTATGTGATATGAGGTGTTTAATATTAAGTGTTATTCTCTTCTGGTATGCTGAATTGCAAAACATTGATTATATTTGATTGAATCAAGTTAAGAAAAATTTCATAAATTCATTGTTATTATGAAGCAGTCCTTGCCTATATCGATGTCAATATCGATATGAGAGGCGTGGTAATGGATGATTGTCTGCGTTCGTGAAGTTCCTGGGTCAACAATGTGGAACAATGTTTCAAACTTTTTACCACTTCACAATGGCTTGACGAGACATATACTATGGGCTCATGTAGTATATTTCACCACATTATCATATATATTTATTTCTTAATGAAAATATATGTACATATATTTTTATTTATACTTAACATTGCACATTTAAAAAATTCAAAATATTTATATTTTAATGTATCGATTTCTACATTTTCATCCCTTAATGAGAACAAAGACTTCAAAGAGTGGTTTGTAAAATTGTTGGTTGTTAGGGCATAAATAGAAAGCAAGCTCTTAACGTCGGAGGATCATGAGATTAGTCTGATCATGTTTGAAATGAAGAAAATCATTGGTCTAATACTCTACAAGCTTAGTATTTGTTCTTGGACAACGAATCAAACATTAAACATGAATGTAGTACGAATAACATGCATTTAAAGATGCAATACCAGTCAGCTGATGGTTGTTTTACCGAAGCAAGATTCGCGTTTCTCCTGAACAAATCTCTACAAATTTAAAAAAAAAAGATTAGATTTCATTACTAATTGTAAGACACGTCACGTTTTAGTGCTAAGTGAAAAAGTAAAAAAAAGTAATGAGCTGTTTGAATGTTTGGGTTTTTTTTTATTACAAAAGCTTGTTTTCAAGTTAAACTCATAGATTATTCAAAAGCCACTCAATCCACTTGTCACTGTCACTCTGACATCATATCTCGAAACTTATCAAAAACTGAAATTGTATGCTGCGTGCATGAGCATTGATCTTAATACTGCTTTTTCTAGATTTGCATAAATTGTAAAAATCAACGCACGAAATTCATGTTTAATTCATTCTTTTTCGCTAATTTATTGCTAAATTTCAGGCGATTTTAAGGCGTGGACAGAAAGTGTAAATAAATCCGAATTACAATATGTGCTCCATATATTACCATAAAACTTCATCTTATATATAGAACAAACATGTAGTCAAAACGTATTATACATATCATTTACAAAGAATTAAGTGCTAAAGATGTGTTATGTATTATGCATGCAAGTGTATATATGCATTTTCATTACATGTTTAATTAAGTTAATATATTTTCAAAATGGGCTTCTTTTATTTTTAACAACAAATAAAACCCCAGTAACTCCCCTGAGACTCTCTTCATAGCCGCTTTTACTTTAATTGCATTTTGCCATTAATTCTTAAGACGCATAATGGCTCAATGAAATTCAATTTCGACAATCTTTTTTAATGGCGCTACATAAAAGTAGGCTTCAATACAAACCCGACAGTTGACACACACAAAAACACAAAAAAAACCGCGAAGATACAAAATTCCCACATTTTGTTATAAACTTTTGATGTCATTGCAATGCAATTTGGCAATTCCAAATTTCAGGATTGCAATTTTGCATTTGTACATGTCTCTAGGGACTCTGTATTTATAATTGTAGCAATTTTATATTTCGAATACGCTGTTATGTTAAATTCTAATATCCATTCAAAAGCATATAAAGCACGGTTTTGATTTGTATACGGGTGTTCGGAAACGACAGGGGAAAACGTCAAAAAAACAAACCGGCAAAATGTCAAAAAGTAATTCTTCCAGAATTTCGAAGCTAGATTCCTATGTATATATCGCTTCATAAATCCGAAGACTTATATATACGTCTGCAGCGAAAATCCTTTCGTAATGTCTTTTGCCGTAGAAAAACTTGTATGCAGTTGCTGCATTTTCTTTTTTTCTTTTTTTTTTTTTTTCCCCGAAGCTTATACATCGTCAGTCAAGCATGTTCGTATTTTTGATATGACGTGACCTTAAAAGAGCTCCATAAGAACTCTTTATAAGTGCTTTTAACGTCCATGCATCGGTGCGCCACCTTTACGCCACAAACATCACTGTATGTCGGTTGAGATTAACATCGAAAGTATTGAAGTTGACCTGATTTGGCCAAATGCATTGATCAATTAATGCATCGGGGACTTTACCTGTTTCCACCTGCCTCCCTCCCTCATCTCATTACAACGGGTCTATAAAATCTGGAATCTATAAGAATGATGTCAAAGTTTTGTTGAGTCCAAACTTTGGGAACTCCGTATAAAGGGAGGAGCAAATATTGGTTGTTCCCCAAAAAATTGCGTGTTTGGCAAACTTTGGGGTGAATTGTACCCCATGAGTGATATCACTTTTTGGCCCGCCGACCTCAAACAAATTTCTTATTGTTAAACTCAACATTTTGGCGTTATCACTTTAGCAAGAAGTCTTAAAAACATTTGCATTAGGGCCAAAAAAACGTAAAAAGATTTTCAAAATTACCCCAAAACCCCCAACATTTCCAATATGGCCCACACAACCTAAAAACATTAACAATTAGTCCACAAAACCTAAAAACATTTCCAATATATTACCACAAAACCTAAAATCTTTTTCAATTTGGCAACAAAACCTGAAAACGTTTCTAATTTGGCAACAAAACCTAAAAACCATTTCCAACCTGGACAAAAAATCTAAAAAACATTTCCAATACGACCACAAAACTTAAAAACATTTCCAATTAGTCCACAAAACCTACAAACATTTCCAACATTACCACAAAGCCTAAAAACGTTTTCAATTTGGCAACAAAACCTAAAATCTTTATTTCTAAGATTTGGCAACAAAACCTAAAAACCATTTCCAATCTCGCCACAAATTCTAAAACATTTCCAATACGACCAGAAAACCTAAATACATTTACAAAATTCCAACAAAACCTCAAACATTTCCAATATTACCCACACAACATGGAAGCATTTGTTACAAGTTCACAAGACCTAAAAACATTTCCAATATGGCCGCAATACCTTACATTTCCATTACGGCCACAAAAGCTTGAAACAATTTCGATATTATATCAAAACCTAAAAGTGTTTCCAATAAGGCAACAAAATCTAAAACAATTTACAGTATGTCCACTAAATCTTAAAACATTTCCAATATGGCCACAAAATCAAGAAAAAACATTTTCAATATGGCTACCAAACCTAAAAACATTTCCAATATGACCACAAAAGCTAAAAAGAATTCCAATATGGCCACAAGAGCCTAAAACATATCCAATAAGACGCAAAACTGCGAAAGTTTCGCGAAAAAATAATGCTTAGTTGTTGTCCTTTTAGAATGGTCCCAAAATTATTTGTAGCTATGATCATGAATAGAACTTTTATGAAGGGCATTAAAACTGGCAATGAGGCAATTATATTACTCTCCATAAATGTTCTATAAATGCTCCAGTTATAGATGGATTTCTGACAGCTATACCATAAAAATCACAAAGTTAGTTTTCTTGGCTCGTTATAAAATGAACATTCGAAAATGTCAATTAATAGTATTTGAATTGAAACGACACAGTAAAACAAATTTTATGTAAATTACAAAACAACGCGTTAAGCTGAACGTGGCTTCACTTTAATGAGTTGTGCATTAAATGACACATTATTATTGGATTAATTCCGTTGCTAAGCGAATTTTATAGCGGCGACCTCAGGCGTATGTATTTGTGTGTGAATTTGAAAACTGAGGTTATTATGGTTACAAAAGTTTGGTAAACATTGATAGAAAGCCTGCAAGTTCTCAAATATTGCAAAACCATCAAATGTTGTTTGAATACCGTACTATAGTTCTAACGTTTAACTCGGAAGGGGCCATTCAAAAAGGACGTTCTCAAGAGGGGTAGGGGGTCTGCCAGAATGTGGACACATGTAGACAGGGAAAGCAATTATGGATGTCCACTGTTGATGGTATTTTTCAGTTTTTGGTCAGTGAAAGGGGAAATAGACATCAGAAGAAATGTGCCCCCATTCCCAAATTTACTTGAATTTTGAAAACCTCGGTAAAGTCGGGAACTATGCCTAACTTTGTGTTAAATACCAATTTTATGCTGAAATTTCCTTCTAGGTCTAGAAATTTTCGTTAATCAGAAAAATCTACAAAAATGTAATGGAATTGGTAGCGAGTCTGGTGCTTGGAAATTTATAGGATGGGCTTTTTTATGTTCCAACAAATTCCTGGACACCCTACTTTAAAAAAAAATGAAGGATGTCTATAAGGGAAGGGGAGGGGTTCTAGGCTAAAATGGACACCTTGTGGACAACAGGAGAGATTCAATTTTTGAAGGAGTTTCGGGGACGTCGTTTTTGTTGAAATAAATGTTTCCATATATACAAAAATGTACGAAACTGATAAACTGTATACAAAGTATATATACTTAAAATGGGAAAAAGCCAATATATTTTCATATAACTTATATACGTACCTATACAGTTGTAAAAAAATATATATAACTTTTACATACCGATAATTGTATTATAATTCAAATATATACATAATGTATATTGTAATAATTGAATTCGAGTTATATTGAGAATTTGAATAAAATACTGCACGTTTATAAACGAGTATATTTTTTTTAAATAAATTTAAAAGATAGAAATCGAGTATATATTGATATGAAATGCACATAAGTAATTAGGAACATTACAAAAATACAGTATATTTTGTTCCAAAAGTGTATTTTTTGTTTACAGCATATCAGCTTATTCTATTGTATGTCAATGTGGGGCACGACTTACACGATAAATATTCAGTCTTAAAACCTTCGCCGAGTCACATAAAACATCATAAGGACGTAATTCGTATGGAAATGTTACGTTATTTTCCTCCAGATAATGACGTCATCTGGAAAATTTTACTACTTGAGGCGTTTCTTGTTATTTTCCGATTGCCGAATACATTTATTGTAACGAAAGTATGTTACGTAATGTATACGAATGAAGAAACTTATCCCATCTTTATTGTTATGGCATCTTTTGAAATCTTTTCCACGTTTACACCTATCAAAAGTCACGTGTCATTTATTGCATGGGCTAGTTCAGTATACGACTGATCAGGTTTTCATGAGATCTCATGTGTTGAAATTGGAGGTTAGGTTTGCAAGGTTTCCATGGAAAAAACTGATCTGGATCAATCACAGCTCAGTACTCTACATTCGCATGCTCGTTACTCTTTTTTTCTCTTTTTCTTAGTATACGAAATAGATGCCAACATGGAATTCCGAAGGGGAAAATAAGCAGGAATTGGTTAACAGATCTTGAAATCGATAACATCTTATAACGGTATCTTATGCCGTAGGAGCACCGGGAAAGTGCATTTATTTATGGATTTTAAGACTATTTACACTCTTTAAGCGCTGCTACGACCTACAAAGGTCCGATTCTCTATGAAAGAGTCTTACGACTTGCGCATTACTGACATGAAAGCAAGAACATTAAGCCACTCACAATAGGTATTAAGTGAAAAATCGACGAGTTATTCATAACAGAGACTCCAGAGTGCGCTTTTATCTCGCAAGCCCTGCAAGATTAATACGAAAAGGGGTTCTTAATCCATCCGGTGACAACTTTTAAGAGACAGGTGTGAGGAGATTTTTCATCTTTAGCATTGTCTCTTGGATTTGTCCTATATCTGATAAACAATCAACCTATGAGGTATGGGTATGTGACTGGTAGGATTTGGTGAACGAACATTATTTAATTAAAAAACTAATGGATGAAATTTAATAACACGTGATTTAGATTAATTTTAATCAATTTTGTCCGCCTTGATGTTTACTAGTTGTGTACATGTTTGTTATTGATTCGATTTTGAAAATTCGTGCACCTTTCAAAATTTATTTTAAGTTATCCAAGATGTTAGTTTTTTCAAATCTACCAAGAAAAATTAATGCAGGTATTTTTTTTCAAGATGGCGTACAATAATAGAAAGATAGAGAAATATAGAGAAAAAATGCTTAATTTATTGTACATATGCGTTAATGTATAACAATATTAATATGCATAATTGTTTGCATATTAAAATGTAAATGTTATTTGGAATTTTTTTAATGCGCATGTTATGTAATAAATAAAAATACATAAATTATATGCAAACTATATATGTTTTACTGAAGTAATATTTCAATGAATCCTTCAGGAAAATAAATCTGAAGAAATATATGTAAATATATATAACAATGTGGTGAAATATACTATGGGACCATTCAAAGAGACGTCCTCAAGAGGGGGGAGGGGAAAAACAATTATAGATGTTCACTGATGATGGTCAATTTCAGTTTTTGGTTTTTCTTTTTAATTGAATTTTAAAGGTCAGTGAAAGGGGAAATGGACATCAGAAGAAATGTGCCCTCATTCCCAAATTTACTTAAATTTTTAAAAATGCTTAACTGTATGTTAAACACCAAAACATCCTTCGAGGTCAGGAAATTTCCGTTAATCAGAAAAATCTGTGGAAAAATGTCGTGGAATTGGCAGCAAGACTGCATGGTGCTTGGATTGGCCTTTTATATTTTCCAACACATTTTCTAGACACCCTACTTTAAAATTCAATTGAAGGGCGTCTATGGGGGAAGGGGGGAGAGTCTTAGCCAAAATGGACAACGTGTGGACAGGGGGTAGGGGGAGGGTAAATGTTTTAAGGAATTTCGGAGACGTCCTTTTTGAGTGACCCCTATATGGGTACACATAACAACATGTTACAGCTATTGATAGTGTGTCGTGAGCTCAAAAAGTTAAAAAGCCCTCATGTATATCATATCACTATCTTGTTGGTATAGACCAAAAGAATATTGCGGTGTTATCACATTATATAAATTTTCGTAATTTCCATTAAGTTGTTTACACACGTACTTCTAAACACCTTACAACACAAATTAAACCTTAAGTAGGTATCATTTATGATACTTAATGCATTAAGCAGATACATCTTTTATGCCAAAAACGTGAACAACAGCCATGGAATATACTTAGCAAATACCTAAACATTTTAATAAGAGGATTTTTTCATTAATTTTATGGAAAAATTAATCACGCTATCTGAAAAGTGTTTAGGGACTTTTTGGCGACTATGTGAAAAAATCAATAAAGGGTATACCTTTAAATTGCATTATTATATATGGAGTACATAATGGAATGGTATTTACCAATCTCAACTTTTTGAAACAACCTTGTATATTGTAATGGGCACACTATTGTATTCACGCTTCATAATTACGAGTACTCTTTAAGACTTTGACTATAAATGCCCCTTTACAAGATTCTGACATTATTTATGTTTGGAGTAAAATATACTGCAATCTCTACACCCCTTTTAAGGTGAACCGTGCATTATATTTTACCATTTATTTTGTTAAGTGTCACCCTGCTTAGAGTGCAAATGTACGTCGAGGCGCTGCATTACTCGTTTTATGACACTCAGTAATGTGTTTGTGTTTTTTTGTCGTTTCTCATTTCGTATTTCATCGCTTTTTTCGCCGAGACTTTGGCTGGAATCTGGACACTTGATACCGGTATCACTGCGAGATTTACGTATATCTTTTTTTACCCCAACTTCATTTGTTACAAGTTTAAGGATCTTCCATAGGTTTGTGCGAGAAATGCATGGGAAATAAACCGATGTCGGAACAAAAAACATAACATACATTCAGATTATATTTCAGTATTTCTCCTCTGACGATGTTACTCGTATTCTGTACTGGGTGACTGGTTAGTTTTATCCATTTTGGCAAATACGGCTTTGGAAATCTGAGAATAAAATATTTTTATATCGAATTTCACGGTGGATACATTGCAAGTCACCGTGACTGCAATTGCAATACATCATGGATTTAGGGATTCCGAAATAGGGATTCCATAATAAATTATAAAATACAATTGCATGACACGGGATTATTTGCATAATGGATTTTCAATCCTACAGCATTTAACATAATAACGAATTTTGAAATGGATTACATGAGGTTATAAAAAATGTGGACAATCATTTTTTTAAAGCACGATCATTTCAAAGCTTTGATTTTTGACGTTGTCTAGTGGTTTGCTATCGTAATGATAAGCAAAATTTGCAACAAAAGAAAGCATATGTTTGGAAAAAATGAAAATTTCGCTTACTAAAACTTTGGGTTAAAATCAAGGCAGTTGTTTGTATGTACATGAAAAGGCTATATTATAAAATAAATAAATTAATTTTCTAGAAATAATGAAATCTACCAAGAAATCTTAGTCACATTTAACAGCAATAAAATTAAGATAAAATAAGATTTTCACAAACCATTTGGCTTTTAGATGATTGTATTAAAGATGAGAGAAAAAATTTCTCGTAATTTGGATCGAATAAGTATAGATTCGGCTAAGCTTCCCTAGGCTTCTGAAGATTTCTGAAGAAAGGGGGCAAACACTGCGAACTTGAAAGTATGGCTGGTTTGCCAACTTTTATTTATTACACCTATACCTCGCTATACGGCCTTTCGCTATAACGGCCTTTTTTAATTATGGCACTGTTTCGATTTACGGCCCATAATGTTTCGTTATACGGTAAAGAAATGCTCTAATTAAAAAAAAAGTGGCCGAAAATGTGATAAATTACCCCAATTTGCACAAACAAGATCGGATTTGACGAACATTAGAGCAGTTTATAGGTTTCACTTCGTTTAAGAAGGGAAAAAATGAAAATCACAATGCAGAAATAGTTGATTCGTTATACGGCTTTTTCGCTATACGGCCAACGTTTCTGGAACGTATCTAGGCCGTAAAGCGAGGTATGGGTGTATATGCATTGAACATGATTTGGTATGTCATTTCTTAATCCAGGATGCTAACTCAGGTTAAATCCCAGCAGTTTGGATGTATCTTCACCCATCTAGAACAGGACCCAGAGCTGCGGAACAAAACATAATAACATTTTCTACAACGTCCACTGGGGCCGAATATTGTATTCATGCAATCTCCATGTCATTTCAATATTTAGTTCTGCAGCTGGTTTCCAGAGAATCGGTCCTTGCGTAAAACATTGTTCCTTAAACTGTGTGCCGCCACATTTTAATAGTAAGGATATTTTCGGACATTTTACATATTTATGAAATTATATTTGAACATATTCATGTTCACGCGATCAGTGTCCTCTGCTATTTTCTTCACTGCCCTCATGGGACAGATTGATGATCAATGGCTATGACGATGGTTTACTACAGTGGCGGCACTAGGGGGGTGCGGGGGGTGCGGACCGCACCGGGTGACACCATCACAAGGGGTGACACCAAAA